>BSBK01003427.1:1195000-1443930 GCA_027943335.1 Chamaecyparis obtusa | reverse complement strand
CCTAGGCACTCTCCACACCTGAAAATATCATTTTCGGGCAATTTCTGGGCATTTTTGAGATAGTCTCATATGAAAATTCTTGGAATGTCATACAAGTTTGTATGGTTACCCATACAAGAATTGATGGATTGACATATGGGAAAGTATAGATTGTCGTATGGGGTTTTAGAGGCTCATAAGGGCTCAAATTGGTCAGATTTTGGGCTTGTGACTTATACAACCTGTTTCTTATCTATGGGTTGCAACTTTCATCACTTATGTATGCCATCTCTTGTTTTGTTGAAGGTATAATGTGTTGATAAGATGTTTGAGTACATGACATTGTTCCTTATGTTCATATAATGAGGCTAGGACTCATCTTGATTCCTAAGTGACAAGAGGGTTCACTAGACCTGTAAATTGAACCATTTGAGATGTGTCTTGGTTTCTTGGCTTATGTGTGTGGGTAGGGGACTAGGTACCCTAGGTGAGTGTCTCACCATAGGTGTTGGAACCCAAAGTAGTTTCCAAATGATCTTATGGGAGATTTGGTAAAAAGAGATAACCTCATAATGAAGTTGGGAAAGGAGGGTTTCAAAAGATAATGAAAGACACATAAATGTAAGTCCACATAGACCTCTTGGAGTACCAAGACCATAAGTAACTGCCATGATGGATCCTTATTCAAAAAGGGGGAACCAGGGTTACATGGTTTCCAAGGTGGATCCCAATGTACAGGTTGTGTGATGACACTCACCTAGATGGTATGTTAGAAACCTAACCTTTGTGTATATAGTAAAGTGATACTTTGTTATGTCTTGTCTTTTAATTTCAAGTTATTGTTTTGTAAAGCCTTAGGTTTCTCTAGGCCTTGTGAGTATCTTGGTTCCATCTCCTACCACGGGGGATGGAACTTCTTTAGTTTCACATGGTTGGGTGGAAAATATCTTTTGAGGTATTTTTCATGGTTCGTGGCTTGGATGTGTTTCATATTTCATGCAGTGATAAAGTTTTCTCAATTTGTATCATGTACTATTGTAATGCAAGATGTAAAGACCTCTTTGCAAGTCTTCAGGCCACTCTATGTAATTGTAAATTTAATTGTATTTATAATTGGAAATTGAAGGATTAAAGCAATGTAATCAAGGAGGGATAGATTTAGGGGTTTTCAAGGGATGTTATTTGAAGATTCAAAAGTTGTAATGAAAGGTGTAATTCTATATTGATTTCTTTATGTCTCCTATGTTGAAATGAAAAGAAATATCTCAATGTAAATGTTTAATTGCAATTTTAAAAAGGTAGTTATTCAATGTGTAGGTAAAAGGGATGGAAAATGAAATAGGAAGTAGAAGATGCAATAGTAAATGAAAGATTATGTCTCTACCTTTCTCTTATATTCTAAAATGAAAAGTAAAGGAAAATGAAATCAAATTCAATTAGATTAATAATGAAATGCAATGCTTTTATGTTGGTAAATGAATTCAATATGGGAACCTTTAAGGAATGTTCTTTGTGGATGTTAACAATGTAATGTTAGAATGTTAAAAAATAAATTTAGTTGTAATTTTAGGTTAAAAGACCTGATTCCTTATGGGTTCCCTAGCGGGGACATTACATTCCTAACATGGTTGAAAATGCATGTTAATTACCAAGCTAACCATAAAATAATAAATATAATGAGAAACGAACCTTCAGAGATCATACACAAGTCAAGGACTTAAGGCTACAATCAATAGTCTTCTATGTTAGTCCTAATATCATATTACTGAGAGGGGGCTGGGTGAATCAATGATCTACCAAATCCAATTTTTTAACCTCTTAAACTTAAACCAATATTCATAAGATTAACCTTAATCACAACAAATGAAAATCATAAACATGAAGAAAATCCATCCTAAAATTTCACACACATATCTATCTCATGGAAACCCAAATTAGGAAAAAAATACAGTGGGAATTAGTCCATTAAATGATGCACTCTTTTGAACTATGCCCTCTGAGGAGATTAACCCTATTAGGAGTTTACAACAATACTATTAGGTGCTACCCGATTAAGGGATTTTCCTTAGGCCTATTAGGACCTTTACCCTATTAAGAGTAGCCTTGTTAGAGGAATTTGAACACTTGACAAATTTTCACCTCGCTAGAGGATTTAAAACAAAGATCTATTAAGATATACCAAGTAAAGGGATTTAACCTGCTACAACTATTAGGGAACACCAGAAAGAATGATCTATAGGATAGAACTACCTCTGCTTGATCATATCTAATGAAGCACATAATATCTTCTCAACGCACTTAACTTTTCCCTATCTTGATCACAACTCATACTTTACAACCGCACTTTCCCAACAAATGATCAACATACAAAAACTTTCAACTTCATCCATTATATATTGAACTTTTTAGTTTGCCACCTTAATTAAGCTCTAAATTTGAAATAGATTTGAATTTCAAATATCCTTCTTAGATCCAATGGACCACAAAAAAAATTCAATGTACAAAACATATTTCCATGATTGTGTCAACCAATACAATGATTTAGATAGAATTTTGTGTCAAGGGGTCAAACAAATTTTGACCAAACACATGCTTCCTCTAGAATATTCTCCACATGCTAGCATCAAACAATGTGATGCCAGATCATCACCTCCATTCATGAAGACATGTCACAAAATCATGACTAACTTAACCAATTCCACCATAACCTTAACATCAATCACCGATCAAATATTTATCAACTATTGCTCAAGAACACAAACACATTAACCTATTAACAACTTTGTCTCTACTCATTGATCACCTATCCTACACATCGGTCACTCAAATTATATGTAGTCACAATTTTAGCATATGCACACTATTTACCATTGTATCCTATGACCACACCATAAGACACAACAAAGATTTGATAAGACATTGAAATCATCTATCACCTATCATTAACTATTCTAGTAGTTGTGCTATTATACTTCAACCGATCACAACTTTCAAATAAGATCACTTTAGCAACAATGGTCATGCATTAGACATCCATAGATACACCTAAGTCTCCCATAGAGATATAAACCATTGAAATTCACTGCAACCCTTCATTCATCACAACTATGCTTGGAAACACACTAAGAACACAAGGTCAATAGTTGACATCAATGACAACATAATAACTGATCATCTTGTAATCAAATATGCATCATCACATCTCCAAAACCCACTTACCATCACTACATCAGATATGCCAAAAATCTCCCCTTTTGGATTTGATGCAAATAATCTCTTCTTCTCTCCAACATGATACTTTATGCACAAACCTTCTCAACATCAACAACACTAGGAAAAATAAATAAATTTACACTTCTGTCTTTCACTTGTTCTCTCATATGCACTTCCCTTCTACAACTCTGAATATTTTCTCCCTTTTTTTTATTGTACAAGTCCCTCTTTATCATACACACATTCTCCCCATTTGACAACAATTCCAAAGGTGCCAAACACACCTACTATCTTCTATGTTGTAGCTAGCTAACCAAAACACATTACTACATAGACTTCTCCCCCTAAGGAGTAGCTCCAAAATATCAATCCAAACATAAAAATATTTAATGGATACACTTGGATTGGTACAACTACATCTGCTTTTAATTTAAATCAGATAGGGTAATGACCCCCAATCTACCTCTTAGATACTCAAATGTATCCTTAGGAAATAGTTTAGTGAAAATATCAACAATCTGCTCCTTAGTTGGCACATACTCCAACCTCACTTCCTTTTCATGTACTTGTTCTGTAAGAAAATGATATTTGATAGCTATATATTTAGTCTTAGAGTGTATAAATAGATTCTTTGAAATGTTAATGGAACTTGTATTGTCACAATAGAGAACTACTAGTTTAGTTACATTCTCCTTAATTCCTTCTAGAATCTGTTTGATATGTACTACATGTGTATAATTAATTACAACAACAATATTCTTAGCTTCGTCTATTGACTGAGATATATAGTTCTCTTGTTGCTTGTCCAAGATACAAGCCTATCTCCAAGAAAGAATTCACCTCCACTTTTTCTCTTTTGATCATCAAAATTACCTACCCAATCAACATCAGTAAACATATTCAAAGAGAAAACACCTTTATGTCCATACCAAAGACCATGGTCTTCAGTCCCCTTAATATATCTAAAGATTCTCCTCACTGCAACCAAATGAGATTCCTTAGGATTAAAACAAAATCTAGCAACTAATCAAATTTCATGTGCTATGTCTGGTCTACTATGCACGCATAATATAGCTTACCGATCATGAACATATAAAGTGTCTCCTCTACCTCTTTAGAATCATCTTCCTTTGACAATTTACAACTGGTTACCATAGGGGTACCAACTAGTTTTGAGTCTTCTAACCCAAAAGTCTTCAGTATTTTCCCTTACATATTTGGACTGGCTTATGTAGATACCATCTTTCATCTATTGAACCTACAATCCAATAAATAATTTAATCTCACCAATCATAGACATCTTGAATTCTTTCCTCATCTCATCTACAAATGATATCCTCATCTCTTCATTGCCAACAAAAAAGATATCATCTACAAATATCTCTATGATCAGAAACCTATCATATTTATCAGTCTTCAAATACATATTACTATTATCACTTGTCCTGAGGAAACCAATCTGAATTAGATATGAGTGTAATCACTCATACCATTCCCTAGGTGTATGTTTGAACCCATAAAAATCCTTCTATAATTTACACACCATGTTCTTACCTTCTGAATTAGCAAATACTTTAGGTTGTTCAATGTATACCTCTTCTTCCAAAATACCATTAAGAAAAGTTGACTTGACATCCATTTGATATACCTTGAATCCTTTATAATAAGTGCAAGTAATATCCTCACACCTTCAAGTCTGGCCATGGGTGAGAAGATTTCACCATAGTCTAGGCCTTCCTCTTGTGTATATCCTTTTCACACCAATCATTCCTTTTTCCTTACCACTTCACTTGTCTCATTCATCTTGTTTCTAAAAATCCACTTAGTACTGATCACATTTTTGTCCATCAGCTTGGGCACTAATGTCTAGGTTTTATTCTTCTTAATATTCTCCAATTATTCTTCCATAACTTTCACCCAATCTGAATCTTTCAATGCATCCTTCACTATTTTAGGCTCAAAATTAGATAGAAAAAAGGTACCTTCTCTCTCCTTCCTTCTTGTTAACACACCTGCATTTCTATCACCAATAATTTGATCAGGGGAATGATTTGACTTTACATACCTTGGTAATACTTGTTTGGTTCTAGGATTTTCTTCAACTTCTTGAATCAGTTCCTATTCATTAACTTGTCTCTCCATCATTTCTGTTGTAGTGTCCTACTCCATCTGTTGGACATATACAAACCTATGATAGTCTTCAAGTTCCTTCTTGCTAGATTCATCATTTTTCTCAAAAAAATCATCTACTCTTACACTAGCACTTTCCACCATCTTATTTGTTCTCTTGTTCAAGTACTTGTAGGCTTTTCTCTTTGTGGAATATTCTAAGAATATCCCCTCATCACTTCTTGGGTCAAGCTTACTTGTATTTTCATCTCTCTTTATGTAGCATCTTTTCCTAAAAACTTTGAAATAACTTACACATGGTGATCGACCATGCCACAACTCATAGGGAGTTTTGTTTGTACCTTTCTTTAACTGAACTCTATTCAATGTGTAAACTATAGTTCTCACCGCTTCTCTCTGAAATATCTACGCAACACCCTTCTGAATCATTAATGTCCTAGCACAATCAATGATAGATCAGTTTCTTCTTTCAGCAATACCACTCTACTAAGGTGTTCTTCGAGATGACATCTTCCTTTGAATTCCATGTTCTTCACAATTGTAGTAAATTCATGTGAAGTAAACTCACCCCCTCTTTCAAATCTAAGGCATTTCAGGGTCTTACCGGTCTCCTTCTCCACTCTGGCTTTTTAGATCTTAAACATGTGACAAGATTCAGATTTGTCCCTTAAAATTATAGCCCACATCATTCTAGAATAATCATCAACAAGTAACATGAAATATCTATCACCATAGTAACTCTAAATTCTCATTAGATTACATAGATCGGTATGAACCAGATCTAAAATAATTTTAGAAGAATAATTTTTACTGATGAAACTAGAACTAGTTAACTTCCCAAGATGATATTCTTTACACATTATGTTGTCTGGTTTCAATAGGTTGGGAAAACCTCTCACTATCTTCATCTTACCTACTTTGATCAAGTTATAAAAAAATAAACATGACAAAACCTCATATGCCATAACCAACAATATTCTACCTTAGAAATCAGACAACTCTTAACAGTAGAATTTAGATGGAACAAGTTACCTTTATTTTGTTCACTGGTAGCAATCAATTCTCTTGATTTTCCAATAATCCTGCATATACCTCCATTGAACTCCAATATATATCCTTTGTTATTCAACCGAGAAACACTTAAAAAGTTGTATTTTAGACCATCAACCTAGTAAACATCATCATAGTTTTTTTTATCATTCAAAGTAATAGATCCTTTACCTTTTACCAAATAGGGAGCATCATTCCCAAATTTTACCGAGCTACCATCACATTCTTCCATCTTGATGAATTTTCTTCTATCACTAGTCATATGATGAGTGAACCCACTATCAATAATTCAATAACCACTGTGACTCATGTTATAAACTAAAGCTTTCTCACCTTCTTCTGAGGGTTATTCCTTTACTGCAACAAACACAATTTTTTCTTCATCTTTTCTATTAGATTACTCATTAGTAACACCTTTGTGAGCTAGGTAGCATACTTTCTTGTTCTTATCCTTGAATCTTCATGGCTTATCCTTCTTGTCATTTTTATTAAATCTAGAAGTAATATGTCCAATATTAATGCATGTAAAGCACTTTGAAGGAAACTTACCCTTATATTTACCTTTCCCTCTAGGCCTTTTAGCAAGTAAAGCTTCCAATTCCTCCTATTTTCTTTCTTTAGACAAGATAGATTCATAATAATTAGAATAACATGCCAAAGAATTGTTAGATATCTCCTTTCCTTTCCTAGATTGTGCAAGAGTCAATGATGACTTGAAAGTAGCTTCAAATTTTGGCATACTATTATCATACATGATTAACTCAAATGCAATTAATTTCCCTATTAATGTATCAAGAGTAATAGTAATATTTCCTATATATCTGCTCGATCTTGTATAGTTGAAACCCTAATAGTATACTAAGGCAATAAAGTTCTCAATACTTTTCTTACCACATCCTCCTCAGGAATATTACCTCTAGTATCTTGGATAGCAACAACAACTTCTTTGATTCTCTAACCATATTGTTCAATGTTCTCATTTTCTTGCATCCTCATTTCATCATACTTTCCTTTCAAACTGTCAACATTTTCCTTCTACACATGTGGATCTCCACCATAGATGGTCTTCAACTTCTCCCACATCTCATTAGCAGTATTCAAGTCTTTGATACCAATAAAATCTGCATCTCAAAGAGTATTGGAAATAGATTCTATAGTAGAAGTATGTTCTTGGTTGACCTTCAATTGATCTACACTTAGGGTTATTGAAGGGCCAATATACTTATTAACCACATGATCCCAATATTGATCACCCATACCTTTAAGATAGAGCTTCATCCAATTGCACCAATTTGAGTAGTTCTCTCTTGTGAATTTAGGACCTTCCTTTCTCATCATCTTCAGATCTTTACCTCAAGCTTTTAAGATTCTCCACAACATATGACCAAATCTTTGATACTAATTCTTAGTCCTAAGGTCATATTACCGAGAGGGGATGGGGTGAATCCATGATCTACCAAATAATCAAACATTTTAACCTCTTAAACTTAAACCGACATTCACAAAATTAACCTTAATTACAACAAATGAAAATCATATACATGAAAATCCATCTATAAAGTTGACACACAAATTTATCTCATGGAAACCCAAATCAGGAGAAAATAATGATGCACTCTTCTAAAGTATTCCCTATGAGGAGCTTAACCATGTTAGGAGTTTACAACAGCACTGTTAGGAGCTACCCGGTTAAGGTATTTTCCTTAGGCCTGTTAGGACCTCTACCCTGTTAATAGTAGCCTTGTTAGAGGAATTTGAACACTTGACAAAGTGTCACCTTGTTAGAGTATTTACAAAAAATATCTATTAAGATATACTCGAATAAGGGATTTCACCTACTACAACTGTTAGGGAAAAATAAAAAGAAAGATCTGTAGAATAGCACTACACCTTCTTGATCATATCCATTGAAGCACAAAATCTCTTCTTAACACACATAAATCTTCCCTAGCTTGATCAAAACTCACACTTTACAACCGCACTTGCCCAACACATGATCAACACATGAAAAATTTCAACTTCATCCATTATATATTGAACTTTTAAGTCCACCTCCTTAATCAAGCCCCAAATTTGAAATAGATTTGAACTTCAAATATCCCGCTCAGATCCAACATGCCACAAAAAAAGTTCAATCTACAAAACACATCTCCAAGTCTATGTTAGCCAATACAATTATTTACATAGAATTTTGTGTCAAGGGGTCAAACATGTTTTGACCAAACACATGCTTCCTCTAGAATCTTCTCCACATGCTAGCATTGAATAATGTGATTCCATATCATCACCTCCAATAATGAATAAACATCACCAAATCATCACTAACTCAAAAAATTCCACCAAAACCTCAACATCGATCATCGATCAAAGATTTATCAATTGTTGCTCAAGAACACAAACACTTTAACCTGTTAATAACTCTGTCTCTTCACACCAATCACCTATCCTACACACCAATCCCTCAAATTAGTTGTAGTCACAATTGTAGCATCTAAAAAATATTTACCACCATATCCTGTGACCATTCCACAAAACACAACAAATATTTGACAAGACATTCAAATCATCTATCACCTGTCATTTACTTTTCTAGCAGTTGCACTGTTATACTTAAACCGATCATAACTTTCACATAAGATCATTTCAATAGTAGTAGTAATGCATTAGACATCTAGAGACATACCTAAGTCTCCCATAAATATAGTAACCATTGAAATTCACCGCAACACTTCAGTCATCACAACTATGCTTGGAAACACACTAAGAACACAAGGTCAATAGTTGACATCAATGACAACATAATAACTGATCATACCGTAATCAAATATGCATCATGACATCTCCAAAAATAACTTACCATCACTGCATAATATATGCCAAGACACTAGGAATCATACTGACAACAATATGCTTATTCTTAAAATTTGGCTAAGTCTAAAATCTCATAAAAACCCTCAAAATCTAGAATGTTTATCTTAAGTCCTAGGAAGATGAAACCACTCTCAAACATTGTGAAAGTATATACATAAAATGTAACTTAAGTATATGAACTTATACTTAAATGTTATATTTTATGTGTGGTCCTAGTGCTAAAATTGCCATGTCAAGGCCTTAAGGATATCCAAGAACACACAAGGAACTAACCCAAGGGCCTAAGTACAACACCTAGATCCTAAAACTAATTATAAAACCAAAATAGGTGGATACATTTAAGGCATGTAGGGATGTTGATTTTATTGTGTAAACTCCAATCAGAGGAGATGTTGATCCATGACAAGTGAACTTTTGAGACAAAAAAGTATCAAACTAGTGAGTTAGAGATGTTAATCAACATGGGGAGATGTTGATATGAATAGATGTAGATCTATGCAATTGTCAATCCATTGAAAATTAATATCTAAGATAAAAGTCTCAGCCTAGAGAGGTGGAGATGTCAATCCCCAGATGGAGATACTAATCTACAATCTGTGTAGATGTCAATGATCAAATGCATATGCCAATCTAGAGGCTTGATCATAAAATGAAAGGAAACAAAATTAAATCTATGTGGACTCCAATGTACAACTTAAAAAAATCTAGCTCCATACTGGGAGCACTAGATGCACAAATATCAAGGCCATAGTCACTTGATTAGATCAAAATACATAAAAGAATAGAATTTACTATCTAGGATAATAACTAACATCAAGTGATACAAGTGCATATATTGAACCAACAATATGAGATGGGATCTGAAGCTCTGACTCCTACAATTAGATAAAGTCTATCTCTGTACATTGCTCGCCAACATTTTTATAGATTTAAAATGCCACCCTACCACATAGAACCCGTAGGCACATGACCCCACCATTCTCAAGGAGATAGTAACTCATCCATAGACACAATGCAATCACACACACAAGGGAGGCTACACAAATGCCAATGAAATTCATAAATCAAGGTGAAATAACAACCCAAGTGAAAACATAATGCAAGGTCTCAAGTTCACTACTCAGAGCTCTATATGATAACATTAAGGGAATCTAGTGGAAGGTCATTACTTGTCTCATAGAAGCCCAAGTAGCATTGATTCTTTGATCAACATCCATAGACGGTTAGGTTCATAATTTATCTTTGATAAACACCCATAGGTGGCTAGATACCGTGTCTTTGATCAACACCCTCAGGTGGCCAGGCACTAACTTACCTTCGGTCAACACCCTCAGGTGGCTAGGTAGTCAGATTGATCTTTTTATTAAGTTTTAATTCCCTTAATTTTATTAGATTATCTCTTATTATGAACTTATCCATGTTATTGGGTCAAGGTAGACGTGAGAAGCCACTCCATAATATACCCAAGAATAAAATCCTCTCATTAATTAATGAGGCAATAAAGTAAAATGCCACAAGAAAAAAGCCATAAAAACCCAAAAATGCACAAGGGGACTCAATTGGCCTCAAGCCAAGATTATGTGTCTTGCAAGATCTAGTTAAAGAAAAATCAATGTGCTTGTGATGTGGTCTCAAACACCTCCCTTACGTACTCAAGATTCAACCTCTAAATCAAGCATCGAGTCAAATACACTAAATGGAAAAATAAGACAAACAACACACATGGAACACACAACTGGGCATGTTGTTGGGAGTACATATTTGTACATGAATTTGGAAATTGCAAATTAAAAACATGAAATGATTATAGGCATGGAGGAAAATCCATTCCAACATATAGAATGTTCCAAACAAGTAAAACAACAAATCTGGGTGGAACACAAAATGGTGCAAACATAAAAACATCCAAAAATCAAACTTCTTGAAATTCAACGAAATTAAAACCCATTCCATATTTCATGCCCAAACTCCCAAAAATAAAATATAAAATCTGGGCACGCATGCAAAATCTGACAGTATAATAGGGTGAAAACATCAAACCCTAAGCATGAAAATAATCAAATACTCATACTTGTCCAACCGGGTGTTGAAAAAATGCAAGATTGAGGGGAAATGTTAATTCTCAGTCCACAAATATAATACAATTTATGCTACTCGGAAAGACAAAGTAAAACAAAATATTAAGATTGTCCTACCTCTCATGTGTTGGGATTATAGAATGGTGAGTTACTGAGAGGGGAGGGGTGAACCAGTAACCTCAAAAAAAATTGAACTAAATCCTTATAGCAATGTAATTCATTAGCCAAATGACATGTTATCTTTTCATCCATTCAAAACATAATTGAAAATATGAAATTATTTCTAATCTAACATGTAAACATCCATGAAACTTCATACACAATACACAATTATTTTGGTATCACAAAAACCCTTGTTAGAAGGTAGAAACTGTGATGGGGATGACACCCACAAAGCTTCACTAGCTACAATAATCAAGTTTTCCAGTTAAGGCTACAATGTTTGATCACTTCTGATGATCTTAACCTATTATGAGTAACAATTAAGATTTGTGAGGATCTACCTAGTTAAAGGATTTAAGAAACACCATTAAGTGTGCACTTGGTAAAGAGATTTACAAAAAGACTTGTTAGGTCTACTTTGTTAAGAGATTTAAGCTCTGCCACAATTTTTAGAAAGTAACAATAGAATTGATCCGCATATAGAAAATAACTTTGACTGATTTTAGATATGATAAATACTTAACTATTATCACCTTGTTGTGATAGATTTCTTCTTTGAATTATGCTCAGTAGCCTTTTGATCTAATACTGATTTAGTCCTTCAATGCTTTGTCAATGCTTTAATTAACTTCACAACCCTATCTGATCTTTAGATGTATGTATATGTGGCTATTTCATGCATGGTATATGTCAAAATGACATCTTGATAGTTCTTATATCAAAAGATTTTGACCTAATTAGGGGTATGTCATCATCTAGAAAACCTTAAGATCTACGATCCAAATGAATAACCTAAAACATCATTACATAGGGATCATCAATCATTAAAAGATTCCATCCATATTTAATCTTCACCTCAATCTTTGTAAACTATTTTCTAGCTCAGTGTAAACTGTTTACCTTGTATTATGTGTCATTACAAAAGTTTATGTCCTTGTATTTCTTGGTATATACTGCATTCATCACTTGGTAATTTACTAATGCTTGGTATATATGAATGCTTGGTTATAACTGTACTCGATTCTTGGTAATTATATGACTTGGTGTATGTGCTCGGTCAAGACTGTGCTCAATTACTATGATATTCTGCCTTGTACTCTACTCGGTATCTATGCTTGGTGTGTTGACCGACTAACCTATTTGCTTCCTTTACCAATTGTATGTGTGACACTAATGACCACATATAAAATAAAATTCTCCCCCTTTGGCATTAGTGACAAAAACACATATGTATGCCTTAAGAAAAATTTTCAAAACTTCAAAATTGTATACCTAAAAAATGTAGACTCCCCCTATCTATATGCCTCGGTAAGTATACACACTAACTATTCATTTTCTCCTTTGGAAATCTTTGGGAAATCTCTTACAAAATTTGAACAATTGATCTTCACCATATTGTCAAATTTTGTTCCATACTTTTATACCATAAAAAAAGCTCATTTCTTTGTGCCAAGGAATAATTCTCTTCAATGTTCTTTATATCGTATACATTACCATTTCTCTTGCCTTATACAACAAGATTTCTAGAACCTATTTTGATTCCACATTTAATTCCAATGAAACTAACTTGAAATCCTTTATTGCACAACTAACTTACACTCAAAAGACTATGCCTTTAGCCTTTAACATAATAAACATCACTAGCTTTATGCTTCCCATCAATAGAGATAATTCCCTTACCACATATAGGTATAGAGCCTTTATCAACAAAAGAGTTTGATCCTCCTTCATATTTCTCAAGGATTGTAAACACTCCTTTTTCACCTATCATATGACTTGAACAATTGAAATCAACATATCCAAGATTTGGAATCTTCTGCTACATTAAGAGCATTCTTCAAAAGTTCTTCTATAGAAATTTGTCTTTAAGATATATCATTGTCTTCTTCCTTGATGGCTAGGAACTTCACTTTATCATTTGAATCATTCCCTTCATATTTCAAAGAATGATCCTCTTTTGAATAGAAATTCTCCACCTTGCCTTTTGTATTCATTCTAGTATTTTTTTATTTCCTCCTAAAGTTATATTTTTATTTGTCTTCATTATCCTTCCTATTATCTTCCCTAAAGGGAAATTTAGTAGCATACTATCCTACTCTTCCATTGTTACAATGTTTGAAGGGTAATTTATTTTTGTATTCACCAAAACTTTTCTTCAATGTTATGACACAATTCTCCAATTCTAGATAATTTAGAGGCAATAAAAATGCCATAAAGGTCATCCAAAGAATATTTCTCCATGTCTTGACTTTTTCGTATAGAAATTAGCAATGTATTGTAAGGATTATTCATAGACCTAATTAATTTCATTATTACATCTGTATCTTCAATGGTTCCAGTAGTACCTTTGATCACACTGGAAACTTCATTTCCTTGATGCAATTAGCCTCAATGTTCTCATCTTTAGACATATTCAAGTTCTCAAACTTATGCTTCAAATTTTTCTACTTGATTTTCTTGATCTTCTTTGGACCTTCACATATGTTGCCCATTTTTTCCCAAACATGAAAATTAGTTTTTCAACCCATAACCTTCTCAACTCAGAATCACCTAATCCATTGATGATATAATTTCTAGCCTTCCTAGTGTTCTCATGAGATTAGATTTCTTCTATAGTATAAGGAGTACTAGGTGCAAGTGGAATATTTTTCTTATTGATAGCATCAATAACTCAATATGGAATAGACTCTACATGAGATAACATTCTATCCTTCTAGAATGTGTATTTGGTTCCATCAAATTTAGGTATAGTGTTGGAATGATCTTTTTCCATCTCAAATTTGCCTCAAACGGTTAAGCTTATTTTAGATGAACCTTTCTCTATTACCAATTGTTGAACACCACTAGATGCTAAGAGGGGGGTGAATTAGCATAAACCAATCTCAACGTGTACTATATCAAATCATTAAACGTTAAAGAAAATAAACAAGAACAAAAGAAATATAGTCAAGGAACGCATAAAAATATTAAATTTATGTGGAAAACCCAACATGGGGAAAACCACGGCGAAAATATTACTCACAATATAAGAATCATCAATCATAACGCTTTAAGTCAAAATCCAAGGAACTCATTGTTCCCCAAGTTTATGCACGGTGCCAAGGAACTCACTATTCCTAATAAATAGATTTGTATAGGGTTTCCAAAGAGACATGTTGTCTTCCAGAAAATAAAAGACAATATGATGAGATAAAATGTATAGGACCTTTTGATCAGAACATGAAAATCTCTCTATCAATCTGTATAATCCACTCCTCTAGACTTTCTCAACTCACTTAGGTTGTCTCCACATTCGATCCCTTTTTCACACTTATCATACACATATTTTTTGCACATATCTCACACATTACCCACATACTCTCATACCTTAATCCATCCATCACATCCAAATATATACTTATTTTCCAAACAAAATTACAAACATGTCGACCTCAAGAAGATATGTAATATTTACACAAATTCAACCAATATAAACATCCATACTAAATGTGGTTCACCCCAAGAGATAAATGGGAGCCAAACACATCATAATACTTCATCTAAACAAGCCTTCATCAAATTTCATATATCACAACACTCTCCTAAGTCAGACCCAAATATAACATATAGAAAGATGATACTAATCGGCCCAAAACATTCTTTGACGTACGCCATGCAATGTGAAGCCAAACATGCTATGTAATGATCATCTTTAACCTTTTGATTCATTCTACAACACATGTATGAACCCACAAGACCTAAATCCATTCACCATAAATCAAATTTTTTAGAGACGTTTGTAGACAATGATACCATATGCAACAACATATCTTAAGTTATGGAGAAAACCAACTTAAGATCTTTGAACTAAAAAACTACACCAGCCATATGAACATGTCCACCAAACTACATAGCCTGAAATTCTAATGTGAGGCAATGCAGGTCATTTCTCTAAGCCCATTTAACCCATTTCAGATACTAGCCTCTTTGTTAGCAAACCAAGCAACACCTCTTCTTTTATAGAAAAGTTGGGGACCTAAAAACATGATAGTGCAACATGCTTTGAACAAACCAATTATAGCCAAGACTATAAATTTCCATCACCTTATGTAGAGATTTCTCTCATAAGGTCTTCAAATACTATTTCTTATATATCATACTTCTATCTTCCAAATATAACACAAACTATCTTAGTCCAATCATTAGAACCTCTACTAGTTATTATACTTCAAATCTTCTTCATCAATCAATGTCATATCCTTACTGACAAATCTTCAAATCTTCTTCATCAATCACTTTCACAACCTATCTTCAAATCTTTTTCATCAATGCCACACTAGAGGTTGACAACAATGACAATACATAGCATATTGCTAACAGATCATGCATATATTTGCCTGAAATTTTATTTTTAATTCTTCTTGTTGCCCGTGGAGGCCTCTTGTGGATATCACTCTTTTTGTTGTGGATTCTAGACTATAGTTCTAGAGTGAACTCTTTAGTGACTTTTAGTTGGTTTTTAGTCATTACGACCTATACAATGTTAGACTCCCCTTAGGGTGTTATTAATCTGCTACTAAACTTTGTTTTCAATCTACCGTTGAATGCTTCTAGTTTTTTATGTTTCTATTGTTAGTACGTTGATAATCTACATTGGTTGTTTTTACACATTTCAGTTGTAGCTTTTTAAGGGACAACACCCTTGTTTTACTGTTGTTAATATAAAAACAAACAATATACTCAAAATTATAGATATTAAATCAAATTTACAAATTAACTTCAAAACCACAAGAACATAAATCAAATTTATAAATACAAATGAGATTAAAAGAAAGAACATTTATTAAAACAATCTTTCAAACCTAAACTAATATATTAAAAACTAAAATAATTTACAATAAAATATTTCTCGCCATTTTTAAAATCAAATACCCCACTTCTCTTTATCATATTTTGTAACATGCCTACCCTAACCTATTTTTTATTGCCCTTTAAAAAATTATTTCTTGTATGGATAAAACCTACCTCGAATCAATTTTCACTAGTAGAATGCGCACATTTCTAATAAAATATAATATGCATATACAATATGTCATTATCTTACCAATGTTCCTAAGTCGAGGACAAAACAATTATTGGGAGTGAGAAGTAATATTTTATTGTTTTGTCGCAATAAATTAGAACATAGCTTGTCTTATTTGCCTAAAAGGATATTTGTCACAAGTGCATGGATGCACATTCTTTTGTTGTTACGTGCTTTTATGTTGGACTCTCAAATCATTTCAATAAAAATTCAAATAAGAATTGAATTTCTTCCCAACTTTGCACAATGGTGGAACACTCCCTTCCATTTATATTATAATAAAAATGAATGGAAGTTTATAATAAGTGATTTAATGTATTGATGGTTTATATTATATGTAAATTTTTTATTTATATGAGAGGTAATCAATTATCTTTTAATAATACAAGATATATTCATCTAAACTTTTAGAAGATTCAAAATTTGTGATCTCTTTTTAGAGAAGAGTAATTATGTTTAAGGATGGTAAATTACATATCTAAAGTTAAGAATATATGAATGTTTGTTTTTAATAATTTTTATGAACTCAAATAATATATCATCTATGAATGCTAATCAAGTTGATTAGTGATAGTCTTGAATAAATTTCTTTGTTTTGTTAATCTTATCATTTCTATTATAGTTTTTGTTAGTCTCTCCTATTCAAATAGAATAGTCAAGGATTCAACTTTCAAGATATTAATATATTAGATTAAATATTATTGGAAGCTAGATACTCTGTGATATAGTGTGATTATATTATCGTTAATTACAAAATGAAGAAAGAAGACATCCTATCTATTCAATTTTATTTAAGTGTGCTTTATCTTCTAGCCTTGCATCTATGAAAACATAAGGTCGTCATTAGCTAAACTATCAATATTTTCACTTGCTTCTTTATTGTCTTTTCTCTATTTTTTTTTCTCATGGTCATGCGGCATAGTTCTTTGACAAGGTCTTCTCTCTTTTACTTGAGTTAATATATTCATACAATTGCCTTAACATTTTCCTCTTGCGTATCTTTTTATTTCTTCATTGACATTTATAAACTCTTGCATATTAATGGTCCATTTACTAATCTACATAATATTGTGTTTCATCAATTCACCTTGTATTCTACATAACTTTCTCTATTACTATTTTAAACTAGAGATGAAACTTCATACTCTATATTTTGTTTTGATAATTTAACTTTCAATTCAATGTTAATGTTCCTAATGGAAATACACCTTCATCAACTAATAATATCTAAAATAAAATTAATATTTTAACTTTAAGACTGTATAATACTAATATTACATATTCTTTATTTGTGTCCATTTCAATTTTTTTGTATGTGTACTACTATTGTTTCAAACAATATAAATAATTTTTTTTAAATTCTCTAGTTCCATAACTTTACATTATTATATTTATTTTATAACAAATATAAATCTTTCTATCCCTTTATAATATTTTTATTAAACATATCTCTCATCCAAGTTTGAGAAAGAATTGTAATTTTAATCACATAGGTGGTTGATGTTGCTCCACAAAACGATATAGATATGAACCAGATTATTTTATGTGAATGCCCTTTACTATTTTGAGCACTTTTTTATATTAAAAGAAATTATTGTCTCTACATGGAAAACCAAGAGTAATCTTTGGAGAACTATTATAAAAAAAATTATGTTATTATTGTTTTTATTTTTACATAAAAACAATGTGTCTTTCCAAATGATAAAAATAAGATATAAATTATGAAATAAATAACAATCGAAAAGGCATCCTCTCTATGAGTCGTTTGTTCATAAAATTAAAATAAAAACAAAAAAATATGTCTTCCTCTTTTTTCAAATATATTCATGTCATGTATGATTAGGCCAATTAAACTGTAAATGTAGAAACCGAATTTAAGATTTAAGACTTTTTCAGCATAAATAATATTTATTAGTTGAGAAAAAAAAATTTAGATTTTATTTAGAGAATAATTTTAAAATATATGAAGAGGTATTTTATTTGTAAAAAAGGAATTTAAAATCAATTATTTGATATTTTTAATAAGAATTTTGAATCGAGAGGTTTGGTAAAAAAGTTGATGGTTTTTAAAAATTTATATTTTATTGATGAAGTAATTTTAGGATATATGAAGTAGACATTTTAGTTATGAGTTGATGCAAATTCATATTGTGGTATATTACCATGCAACACAATATTGTACGCATAAAAATAAATTTGTTTTTTCAAGTTTCTAGTCACAATAAGGATTTTATTATATTGTTCATCAATAGGTTTGTTCAGAATTATACTCATCATTTTTTTCTATTGCCAATCTATGTCTTCTTTGATTGTTCTTCAATAGTCATATCTTCTACACCTTCCCTCATGATACTTCTTGCTACACTTTTTATTATAGCCCCCAAGATAGAAAATGGCCCTTCTTGAAACATTTGATCTTCCTTTATACTTTTTCATGTGGTAGTTCAATTGTTGGAAGAGGAAATCAACTATTTTTTAGTTACAAATTGAATCAACACCTTTATTAATGATACCATTCTCCTATATACAAATATCATTTTTGGAAACTGAACTATTCTTAATTGAATAGTCATCAATAAAGAATTGTGTCCATATATTAATAGCTTGGTAAAATCACAACATTATACTCCAAATTGTTGGCATTTGAAAAAAAAATTCCCCTTAGTAGATCTTTAACTTTTCCTTTAGTGCTATTCTAGAAAATTAGCATAGTCAAGAACATTGAGAAAATCTTCTCCAGGGTAGTTGGCTAAACACAAACCTCTCTCAACATGCATATGATTTTGCAAACTAATGAAAGTGCCAAAATGTCTTTTTTGGGTAAACTGCTAAAAGAGTTCAATCTTTATTCTCCTTTCCCTTTTGATGATTATCCATTTGGCCAAAATGTGAACCTTAGAATTTATCAATAAATCAAATAGTTCACAAAGTAAATGTTTCATCAAAAATATGGATTGGAAGAATTACATGATCAAAGATGCTCTTGCAGAGTTCATTAAGGTGGAAAAGGAATTACAAAACCTCAATCAATGCCTTGTGAACGGCTTATGATGCATCAATGCAACATTTGTTTGGCATGATGGTGTACTAGTACATGACATGGATGTTGTCATGAAAGTTTTCATAAATGAGCTTGAACATGTAAAGAAGGAAAGAACTCCAACTACAAAAAATTTCACTAAGGTAGCAAAGGTTGAGGCTTTTCTTTATATATATGTTGATCAGTTTCCAAAACATGCGGATATGGTAGCTAAACTTGAGTGGGAAAAGGAAGTATAGAAGATGAGGATTCTACATAACAAGACTCTCAATGTTGTGGCAATTTAGGATTTTTTAATATATATAAAGAGTGCAAGGACTTACGTGGCACCCCTCTTGAACATAGCCAACCTACGAACTCGAAACCACCTACTACCATCTAGCTTTCATGTTTATTTTAAAAATAAATTCTAAAAACTTTGGGGATGTTTATCTTTAGTTAGTTTTCAGTTATTAAACTTACTCAGACTCTACCCTGAGGTTGGATAAAACCTCAGTGATTTTTAAGATTATTTATGGTTAAAGTAGTTATATACATGTTGAAACATCGATATGCAAAAGGGTTTAGATTTTTGGTTTGAAAAATATTTTCACTAGACAATGTAGTAAATGGATGTTTGAAGTACAAACTTGGATATTGTTGGAATAACGAAGTTTGAAAGTCTCACCGTATGGTGAGACTACCATTTGGTGAAGCTAGATCACTGTACGGTGAGACTACCTAAAGTGAAGAGTTGCATTGGCATGGTGGAGGTGAAGAGTTGGCACGGTAGAGATAAGACCTCACCGGTGATTCCACCATATGGTGAAGGTGATTCTACATTGGCATCCCGACGGAGGCAAAAGTGCCAAAGGGAGAAGTCACTGTACGACAAGACCTGACGAAGGCAAAAGTGCCAAAGGGAGAAGTCATCGTACAGGCAAGACTCGACGAAGGCAAAAGTGCCGAAGGGAGAAGTCCCCGTATGACAAGACCCGACGGAGGCAAAAGTGCCGAAGGGAGTAATCACTGTACGATCATTTGTGCAGGTGATTGTGTGTGACAGACGGTTGGCAAACTATTTTGCCGGTAACTATTTCTATACCTAATTCTGAAATGATTTGCAGTATGTTTTAATGGCTGAAAGAATTCGTTAGAATATGGTGTGGTTGAAAGGCAATATGAGCCTGTGAGCCTGTATGAAAAATCAGAGATTTTGTATGTAAATTGTTTACTGTAATACAAAGTTGCTTGGTGATTTTTCGGTGGTGGGATTTTTCCTGTAAGGGTTTCCCATGTTAAATTTGGTGTTTTCTTTGTGTGTTTTGTGTCTAGTAATTCTATATTTTATTGTCTTGCACATCTCTGAGATATAGTTGCTTATTTCCCTGTTAATTTCAAAAAATGTTTCAGCACTATTTCTTTCCTAACAAGTGGTATCAGAGCCTAGCCAGTTGTGGTATCCTTGTTAGATAGGATTTGGTTTTTTGTGCCAATTTGGTTTCAGTGGGAGTTTGCAAAGTTTTTGTCTGTAAGCAGAGATGGTTGGTATGTCAAGAAGAGTGGACATTGAAAAGTTTAATGGCACAAATTTTGAGTTATGGAAACTTAAAATTGAAGATGTGTTGGTTGATCGAGATCTGTGGACTACTTTGTTTGCTGCCAAGACTATAGGCATGAAGTAGGAAGATTGGGATATAGCAGACCAGAAAGCCAAAGGACTCATAAGATTGAGTTTGGTAGATTCCATTTTGTTGAATTTCCATGAAGAGAAAACTGTGCATTCCTTGTGGAAGAAGCTAGGAGACATTTATCAGGGCAAGTCCTTGGTAAATAAACTCCTCCTGAGAAAGAAATTGTACTCCTTGAAGATGGATGAAGGAACAGTTATTGCAGATCATCTGAATGCATTCAATATGGTTATCGCACAATTGACATCTGTTGGTGTAACCATTGGTGAGGAAGAACATTGTATGCTCTTGTTGTGTTCCTTGCCTAATTCGTGGGACCACTTGGTGATGGCTATTAGAAGTACTACTATCCAGTTAAAAATGGATGATGTAGTTGGTGCACTTTTGTCAGAGGAGATGCCGAGGAAATCTTATGAGGTGGCTAAAGAGGCTCTTGATGTTCGAGACAGATCGAAGGACAAAAGCAAGGACATGAAGTCTGAATCTTCTGGAAAGAAGTCCAAAGTGAAGTGCTGGAACTATGGATAGGCTGGTCATATCTGAAAATATTGCAAAGAGAAGAAGAAGAAAATGCAAAGTTCTTCCGATTTGGAGTGTTCTCAGAGTGATGATGAAGATGCTAGCAGTGTTGTTTTGGCTAATCGGTCATCTAATGATGACTGGTTTGATTAGTTTGGTCTTCATGTGGAAGATGTTTGTCACGATGCCATGTGTGAATCAACATCACAAATTAGTGGGAGTTGTTGGTAGTGACGTAGTGAGTGATCTTCATTAGTATTACAAATATTAAAGGTGTGAGATTCTGATGTTGCAGAAGGATCTTTTCACATTTGTTGAAGTATTGTTTGGAGATGTTTATCTTCATGTGACTGAAGTGACATCTTGAGGGCTCAACAGAGTCTTTGATAAAGGTGTAGTTTCTGGTATGTTCATATGGAGCATGTTATCTCTTTGGTTGAGATGTTTTAGATCATGTTGTCATGTTTATGTTCCTGAGGCTGGGGTTGGAATTTTGACATTGATCTTGGTTTTGTGTCCGTGATTAAGTACATTGGTCATTTGCTTGAAACTTCATGAAATTGTTGTTCTGCATTTGGAGTTGGCATGGATTGATCGGTTATAGGTGCTCATGGATACTAAGAGACGGTGGTGATGTTGTTTTCTCTTGTGATTAGAGATGTGTTTGTTGAAATGGTTGATGGTTTCAGCAGGAAGTATGACAGACATTTAGAGGTGTACGTAGAAGGACATGGTACATGGTTGATGTATTGTTGATGTTCTTGATGATACCAATTTTTTGTTGCACTTCTATGTGATGTTGTTGAATGGATTCATATCATATTAATATTACCTATGCGCAGTGAGAGCTTCTTGGCATGTATGTGATAGGTATTGCACTTGAGGCTTGAGACTGCATGTAACAAGTTGAATATGGTGATGTTTTGGAATCCATATTGGTATACCTTAGAGGTATGTATATCTGGATGTGCTAGCACTTACTGTGGGTGCTATTTCAACTATGATTGTGACAAATGTTGAAACATTTAATTATCTTTTGGGTTGAGGGTTTTGTGCTTTGGGAGACAGAGTGTATATGGTTTTCTCATTGGATAGATTTTATGTGTGTCCAGTGGTGGTGGCATGGTAGAAGGTGGGAAAGTCCATGAATGATATGAGACTATTCTATAAGTATCTCAATGGTGCACACAGTAGATTTTTGTTCTTAAGAGTTTTGTGTTCGAGTAGTATATCAGCATTGGTGGGCTTGACAGTCCATGATTCTCTGTAGTCTCTATGTTCACCGGTTTGTGGTTATGACTCCTTACTTTGTCGAGTGGGATATTATTGGAATAATGAAGTGAAAAAGTCTCACTGTATGGTGAGACTACCATTTAGTGAAGGTACATCACCATACGGTGAGACTACCTACGGTGAAGAGTTGCATTGGCATTATGGAGGTGAAAAGTTGGCACGATGGAGATAAGACATCACCGGTGATTCCACCGTATGGTGAAGGTGATTATACATTGGCATCCTGACGGAGGCAAAAGTGCCAAAGGGAGAAGTCACTATACGGGAAAGACCCGACGGAGGCAAAAGTGCCGAAGGGAGAAGTCCTCATATGACAAGACCTGATGGAGGCAAAATTTCCAAAGGGAGTAATCACCGTACAGGTAGTTGCGTGGGTGATTGTGTGTGACAGACGGTTGGCAGACTATTTTTTTGGTATGCATTTTTGTACTGAATTCTAAAATGATTTGCAGTATGTTTTAATGGCTGAAAGAATTCATTAGAATATGGTGTGGTAAAAAATTGGGTTGATTGTAAAGGCAATCTGTGCCTGTGATCTTGTACGAAAAACTAGAGATTTTGTATGTAAATTGTTTACTATAATACAAAGTTTCTCGGTGATTTTTCGGTGGTGGATTTTTTCCCATAAGGGTTTTCGATGTTAAATCTAGTGTTTTCTCTATGTGTTTTCCGTTTGGTAATTCCATATTTTATTGTCTTGTACATCTCTGAGATATAGTTGTTTATTTCCTTGTTAATTTGGCATTCATAAAGCATTTTCGCACTGTTTATTTCCTAATAGATATTATAGTTTATGTCTGTGAATGGAAAGAATTTGGATTAATTAGAAAAATTTAAATCTGTGTTTGAATTTATGGAATAGTTATTTCTTTGTGAATGGTTAATTCTCTCCAATGGATTCATTTAATTTTAAGTATGTGTGGATAAATATTTATTTGTACATTAAGTATTGAGAATCGGCGAATGTTATCAAATGTAGTTATTGATAGAAAACTATGATTTTATGAATGTTATAGTATACTTATTTCAATCCATGTGTTCATTGCATGTTAATGAATGAATGCATATTGCCTTATTTTCTTTCACATTAAAAGCATGTATATGTGTCAGCTTAGGGATAATTCATTGAATATCCAGCAAGGGAGATGTACCTTATTTAAAATTTAGACAGAAACATAGAAACTGTTTACCCAATTGTTGTCTAAAGATCTATTTCTTAACGAGGATTGGAGTTAGTGAATTTTTAATGAGAGACAAATCTTTTAGCCAACACACACACACACACACACACACACACACACACATATAATTTATTTTTTAAATATTATATATGAATAGGTATAAGATATATAATACATATTGGATATCTAATACCTCTAACATAGATCTGTAACCCAGGGATTTGCCTCGAGATTGCTATAGGTTTTGGCTTAGGAATTTCAATCCTGAAAAGTAAACCTAAAAAAATTGTTTATGAGATCTCTTTGCATTTCCATACTTTGACCATGTAACTATTAATTTTTTAAATTGGAAATGATGAAATGAAAGGGTTTCTTAAGGAGATTCTCATATTTCCACCAATATAGGTTTTTTTCTTATTTTGAGTTTAAAATAAATAATTACTATTCATTTTCTAATTGGATTATGTCTAAAGTCATAATTGATATGTTGATTAAAAAATTTCTATAACTTTCAAATGATATAACATTTTTCAAATCTAAACATGCATCACATTCTACATTTTGCATACTATAAGAAAATAAATTAAATTCTATTAAGTTTTGTGTCTTCATAAAATTCCTGTGTTGTCTTCATTATTATAACTAAGTATTTAGTTGCCCTTTTTGGTAAATGTGGCTTTGGGTTGCCATAAAAATCTTTTTTCATACAATTGTTTTTTTTTTTTTCCTAATTTTTAGAATGGCTAGTTCAGATTCAAATTTGAAGCATTAATTTTCAATGTATTTTTTTTCATAGGTTCATAATTTCTTTGTATAGTATTATACTTATATATAATTTTAATATACTAGAAGTTTATCAAAATTTTAGATAATGATATGCTAGTTTATTTTTTTAAGATCTACAACCTGTAACTTTTCTATTCTATTAAGATAAATTATTACATCACAACATTTAAAAATATTACAATAGTTTGATTAAAAATTGACAAAATAGTTAAGATGAACTTTAAAACTATCATAAAAGATTCAATATAGATATTTTAAACTTAATATATAACAAATATTGATCGTTAGCCAAAAGTACATTTGATAGTAGACATAAATAAGATCCTTACATTTATAATACTAAAAATGCTTAAAAAATCGAGATATATACCTCTTAAAATGTGAGTTTATACATGATTCATATGATTGTCAATTCACTATTGATATTAATTTTAAACAAGCACACATTGAAAATTTTACAACTATAAGTCTTCTCTCATCCATATACATTTGCAGTTTTTGAGTCTAGTTGTCAAGATCATTGAAAAATAGATGTTATACCAAATGGCAAACAAGAATGCATGTTGTTTTTTAATTTAAATGATATATGAATTGAGTAGATGATAGCAAATAAAAATGAAATTTGAACTTGCATCACTATAAACTATCGCCTAAGTTTCACCTTTTTGTTATTGTAGTGATATTGATAACATACTTGAGAACCACGACTCTAGCAATTAAATGTCTCTAAAATAAAATGTTTACAAAAAGTGATCAGTTTTCTAAAGGTGATAGTGGTAGGAAACTATTAATAGGGAGACAAAATTGGAAGAAGATTTAATCAAACGACAAATAGCAAAGATATTGCAAGGAGAGAATGTGAGGCCAATACTATATAAACATTTGAAAATAAACTTGTACTCATTTAAAATATTTTACTTAAACATCACATCTTTTAATAGTCAAAAAGTTGATAACAATTTTTCACTTAATCCTCACAAAAAACAAATAAATAACTGTCCAATTCTTATTGCCTAAGATATTCATTAAAATAATAAATAATTCTCCAACTCTTATTGGCCATTGTTCTATTAAAATAATAAATAAGTGTCCAACTCTTATTGGCAAAAAAATTCATTATTAAAGTGGGTATTATTTAAAAGTGGCCAATTAAGATGATACCGAACTTAATGGACGCAAGGCATAAAAACTGAGTTTTATTCTGCATTTTAAATGATATCGAACACATTATACAATGTTTCGTACAACAACAGATTTCCATGTCGGGTCGATTTCAAAGGCATGGGAGTTTATTCACTTATTTCACGTCGGGTAGTGGTGGTGGAAAGAGTGGCTAGTGGAGACCCCTCAATCTAGGAGATGGGAAATAGTTGGCATGATACGTGAAATCATTATAAAATCATTGCTGTCTAGTCCCGAGATGAAGAGCAATCGAAGGCAAGTAAAAATTGAGAAGTGATCCAGTACTTGAGTAACTCAAGGGAGAAAAATCATTCAGTCTAGAGAGTGGAATTATAGAGTCTACTTTGGCTTGTGTTTCCCTTAATCTGCTTAGTCTGTGATCACTTATTACCATTCTAGAATACTTTAGCAGAACCTAAAAAATTTGAGTTCTTGGCTGAAGCGAGAGAGAGAAAGAGAGATCTTGTTAACCATCCAAAAGAAAATCAAGATGTAGGATCTCCTCAGGAAGGAGGGAGAGGCGTGAGCTATCATTTCAAAAATGGGTCTTTATAGATTTCTTATTTCACGTTTCTTTGGCAAAGAAACGAAGTGGGTTTCATTATCATGAACTCAATATCGCAGCCCAGCTTAGGGAAGTGAGGTCCCCCCCGCGGGAACTATATAAGACCAATCAAGAAGAGGAAGAATTGGGAACTATGATTGGAATTGGCATTATCTAATTTCGGATAATGTCAATTTCATGTTTGTGTCCATCTAAAAAATTGGAATTGGAATTTTTAAATTCCAATTTTGTCCTAAAATGGGCATTTGCATCTTCCACTCAAATAAGTGGAATTGGAATTTCGAATTCCAATTTTTATAAAACTAAATTTAATATTTCGTGGGATCCGTGACTATAAGGATGTATATTATATTGCTATAAGGATGTATATATACACATGTGTGTATATGCATATGTCTATATATACACACATGTATGTATATATGTGTATATATACACAAATGTGTGTATATGTATATACACAAATGTATGTATTTGTGTATATATATAAACATGTGTGTATTTATGTATATATATACACGTGTATATATGTATACATGTGTGTATATACACACATGTATGTATATATGTGTGTATGTGTGTATATATACATACATGTATGTGTGTATATGTATGTGTATATATATACACATGTATGTATATATATGCACATGTGTGTATGTATAAACACGTGTGTGTGTATGTGTGTACATGTATATGTGTATAGGTGTGTGTATACACACACACATGTGTATATCTACACGTGTGCATATGTATATATACACACATGTATGTGTGTATATATACAGACATATACACACCATATTCAAAGAAATTAAAATAAAGAATTAAAATTCCTTATGCATCTTCTCAGTCATCTTCCGGGTGAACCAAACGGGTCAGTCCATATTCTAGAAATCATTTTCAGGATTTGTATCTTCCAGAATTGCAGCACCTTCTCGAATTGACTATATCCAACATTTGGTATTCCAACACCCAAACGAACCCTAAGGGAAGTTTGAAAAAAAAACTAAGTGCCCCCCTTGGTAAGATATGCGTTTTAGTTTACAATTTAGACATTGCCGGATGAGCCCAGCTGCAAGAGCGGCGGATGTGTGTATCAAATGTCTTACGGAGACGAGTCTCATTCCGTGGGGAGCTTCACTACGGAGATGCTCACATTCGGCGACACAAGAGTTCAAAACATAGAAATTGAGTGTGGCCATGAAAAATAGGGCTTGTCCGTGGGCAATGCCGGGGTGATTGGTATCAGGGTCGGCATGTTAGTTTTGGTAGCTTGGACAATTGTTTGTCCATTTGCTAATAATTAGTAAATAGTTATTTTCCTAAACTAATTAGTTAGAGTAGGGACAATTATTTGGTAATTAATTGACCACTTTTGGAAGCAACTAGAAACCAATTTTGTTATTGGTTGTTAGGTTGTTTTTAATCTCAACCGTTGATTGAGAATCAATCTCAACTGTTGGTTTACCAACGAGGGTAGTATAAAAGGGGGTCTAGGGGCATTTGGAGAACACAAGTTTGAGATCATTTGCAGTGTTAGAAAATGAAGTTACAGTATTAGAAAACAGTCTTGCAGTGTTAGCAAGGGTGCAGTGATAGTGTTGGGGATAGCAGTGGAGGAATATCGATAGGAGGAATTGGGAGATTGTCGGAGTTCTGCGAGTGAGAGGAAAGGAATTTTGTATCTCTTAATTTGTTGAAATTTAATATATTTCTCATCTATAGTACTAGTTTTCCCCTCAGGGTTTTTCCAGGGACAATTGTCTGAAAATATTGTGTTCATTATGTTGTATATTTCTTTCCATGTTTTTTATTGGTGAAGTTGTAGTTGTGTTATTTTTCAATATTAGCTGTGAATTTATTTTCAGCAGTTAAATAATCTTTATAAGATAAGAGATTAATAATCAGTGACTGCAATAGAATTTTCACATGGTATCAGCTCGCTAAGTTAAGGGTAGAAAAGGTTTACCCTAGGCAAAGGAAATAAATTGAGGGTTTATAAAACCTAGTTTGACCTCTTTTTTGAGTTATTTCTTTTATTTCTTTGAGATGGTTGTGGTTGGTTTAAGAGATCGGGATAGATTGGATGGTGCCTCGAATTTTGGTGTCTGGAAAGCCAAAATTTCTTTATTGCTAAAAGAGAATGGTATCGAGTATGTTACCAGTGTTGTAAGTGTACTTGCGGATGCAACACAGCTTGCATCATACAAGAAGAACGATGCCAAGATGAGGAGGATAATCTTTGATGGTGTCAAGGATCATATTTTTCCTGACACAGACCAAGGCAAGGAGGATCCAATTAAGGACAATCCAGCCTTGCAGCTTCAGAATTACACAGTGGAAAACTCAACACACAAGATGTTTCAAATCAATTTTCATTAACATGGCCGACTGTAAAGCCTTTCGGGTTAGGGCCAATTACAACAGAAACAAGTTCTTCAAGATCCACACAGATTTAATACAAATTTAGCTAGTTCAACGCTGAGAACAATAAAAAATTGATGGAAACCCTAAGGTAGATCTAAACTTGAGCTCGCAAGCCTCCAACCAATCTCCTTGTCTCCAAGTGTGCAAACCACTAGCTCTGCAACTACAAACTATCAGATAACAATCTGATCTATAAGATCATGCAAGATCTTTTCCACAACTTCACCAACTCCAGCTTTCAGAACCTCTGGTCTGATTCGCTAAGTCTTCCCAGTCATCTCCCAGTTCCCTAAACATCTACCCAAACACCCCTTTAAATACTAATCATTAGCCACAAGTCGGTTGGATAAAACCCTTAACTCTCCCAACAAATATTAAATTCAATACAAGTTAGCTTCAAAAAAGTCTTACATACATTTAATCCAACATGTTGGCCTGTAACAACAGCTACCAACAATAAATGCACCAAGTTGGCCCAATAAATCACACAAAACTCTAGTCGATAAACCAGAACTACCGAAAAATAATGAAATAACTGAGCATGCCAGGCATCGCCGAGCACTAGTGTCGATCGAGCACCACAGGCATCACCGATTAACACTTTCATTGAGCACTAGAGATTACCGAGTTCCTTCAGTGACCGAGCTTCCTTCAATGACCGTGACTGTCGGTCAAGGATGCAATCGAGTAACACTGGCCAAACACACACCTCCCATGCAGATTCACCGAGTACCCTAGAATGCCCCTGCATCAGACACCCCAGGTTTGAAAAGATGTTCATATGTGAGAAGAACATCTTCTAGGATTCAGAACATAAACCCCGAACTGGTTCTTCACATACAAGTCCTCCACCTTTTCAGCTTGCATACTCTTCCACTTCAGCTTTCTCTGTCTTTTCAAGTCTTTCCTCGACAACACACAGGTCTGTCCTCCATACTAATCATTCATTTTCTCTGGATCTACCAACTCAACTCGGCTACCAATACTCAGGCTTCTCCTTCTGAGCGTTGTATCCATTAAAGACATCAGAGAAAACTTCTTGTCATCCTTCTCAACAGTAAACACATTTCTGACACAGTCATACATAGCTTTGCAATCATATTGCCAAGGCCTACCGAGCAATATATCACAACTATTCATCTTCACAATGTCACATAACACAAGATCCTTATATTGGCCAATCTGAACATCAATAAAACATTATTCTCTTACTTCTAGAGCATGAACATCTTGTAATTGTATGCACCCTAAAATGGTCACCTAGACTTTGGGCCCCCATTCAGCAATTTATCAAACCCTTGAATCAATATTTTCAAAAATCAATATTTTTCAAATTATATCAATTTTTTTGATCAAATCCTATTTCTATCATTTATTCGATTATTTTCTATGGGCTAACCATTTTATCCTAAGTCTTTATTTATTTAAAAGAAATTCCCTCCCCTTTTATTAAATAAAAAGCCCTTACTTTTCCTCTTATCTTAAGTTGCACAAATAAAATATTATTCTTATTTTATAAAAAGAAGAAAATACCTTTTTGTCTCATATGGGGCACAAAAATCAACTCTTATTTTCTCATTGGAGGAGATTTGTGCACATAGATTTCTCCTTTTTCAAGCTACACCCTTGATTAAATCTTTTGCCTCTTAATCTCCATGGTCCATTTCTTTTCAATTCCTTTAAAAAGAGAGCTCTTTTCTCATTCTAAGATACCAACTTTGATTACTAATCTTATGCTGCAGGATTTCTTGGAGACTTTGGAGCTTTGGAGATCTTCTTGCATTATAGCTTTCATTCTTGCATCATAGCTTCATGTTTATGCTTTCTTAGCTTAGATTTCTTTTCAAGTTTTAGCTTAGCTCACATAGCTTAATTAGTAAAGCTTGTAATTCTTTCATTTCCATAGCTTACTTGCATCTTCATTCTTAGCATAGTTGCATTGCATTTCCATTGTTGATTCTTGAGGCTATTGGCATTCTTGCCCTTGTCTCTTTGAATCTCCCATTGTGTGGTCTACTAGTAAAGTTATAGGTTTAATAGCTTTAGCTGAGAGCATTCTTAATATCCTTGTGACTCCATGCCTAGGGAGCTCTAGGTCGCTTTCTCAAAGTTTCCCATTCATGAATTTTCTTGGAAGTAATGACTTAGAGAAGTGCACAATTTGAGTGTACATTTTTGGCACCCACCATGGGGCAGAACACTTTTTTTTTGTCCTTTTTATACATTTCCATCAATTTTTGTCATCATTTTTGCTTGCTATTTCAACTCTCTATTTTTTTGACAGATTATCATGCGATAGTTTTCTAGTATTGTGCGATATTTTATTACATACTCGTGCGATACTTTTCCAGTAAAAGTATCATTCAATTATACGGGACTCTGTTGCACCAGTGTTTTATACTCTGTCGCATGCAAGTAGCACGAAGTGTCATACAGAGAGAAAGTATCGCACCAGTATACTGAGAAATATCGTACGATTCTTTCTTTGACATAATTGTCGCACAGGCCTGGCAGTGAGTAATTTTGGACATTTCTTTGCAAGATTTGATTTATTTGCTTCGGGTTTCTAATTTGTTGTGGTAGAACAGAGGTTTATTTGCAGATTATGCTTGATTTTATTGTGCTAACCTTTGTAGAGCTAACAAGTTGTGCTTGTAGGTGCCTTCATTGCTTGAAATATTTGCTTAAAAGAACACATGTCAAAGCTCCAAATGCACAAGGGCTACTAATTATTTTTGCAGGGCTTCCCAACGCATAAAAAATAATCAAGTGCTTGTTTAATTACTTTCATTTTAAGTGGGGCATATACTAGTTGTTTCTTTTTATAGGCACTTAATATCTTGTTGTAGGAATCTTTTGGTGGTAGGAGAGTATGCTCTTCACCCTTGTGGTGAAACAGAAATCTTGACCCATCTTTGGATTTTGAAAGAAAGAGGGTAATTGAACCTTTGCTTGGTGTGTTTGGGAGAAATTTTTGAGCTAGGAGAGTATGCTCTTCACCCTTGAGGTGAACTAGAAATCTTGAAACTCAAAGGTTGATCCACTCTTTGTTTAGTTTTAGAATCTTTTAGCGGGCTTGCTCTTGAGCAATCAAGAGGAATGACCCAAGTGGGGACAAGCTTTTCCCTGACTATTTTGACCCACTATAAACTCAAGGCTATCAAGGACACAAAACCTTGGTAGACGTAGTACTTGTCTTCGCTTTGTGTGAGTACTTGTGGGATTGTGACCATAAAGAAAATGCTAGGCAAGAATGCTTAAGGTACTCTTGTGGCCATGAGGTCCGTTACTTGCCGCAAGGTAAGGAGTCCCTTTGGGGAGTAAGAGGGGTATTACGAATGGAAACCCTTACTAAGAACCATAGATAGAAGCCACCCTATTTTGCCACTTAGCTTTTTGGTGCAAGGATTGATCCTAGTGGACTAACCTAGATCACCCTAAGATTACTCACCATATGTGTTCCTTTGGTTGTGTCTTTGGCACTTCCATGACAAAGCCAATGTCTATTGTGGGCAACCACTTTGTGTGAGGCAATGGAGCATCGAGTGTGGGCCAAGTTTATTAAGTATTGAGCCTTTGTCTTTTTAGGCTAGTAAGTGCTTGAAGTGTTCTCGTTGTGATTTACTTGTGTAAACGTTCTCAAACATCAAACATCACGGTAGCATTCATAGGATTTCTTTCTTTGATATTACAATTGCTTGTCTTGGCAAGGTTGCTTTTGCCCTTGTGCAAGTGTTTTATGACATGTTTGATCACCTACTGTTTGCAAACTTGTCTGATTATTGCTAGTACTGTGTTTGAAATCAAAAAATCCAACCATCAAATTGCAACTTTGACCGAATTGCCTTTAAAACTAAAATTTAAACACTTATTGGTCAAGAGTCGTACGATCCTAAAATTTCATCGCACACGGTACTGAGATTTATCGTGCGATAGTTCATTGCTGCACAACTATCGCACAACTTGCCTGGATTTTATCACATCCATTGCCTGGAAACTATCGCACTGCTTCGTGCAAAATATCATTTTGGAAAATTTTATCATTCTGTTAGCCTGGAAATTGTCGCACAGAGTCTTTTTGTTGTCTGTCTGATTTATGCCATTTTTAGTCTTTCTTTGGTCGATCCAAATTTTAGTAGGTCTCTTACCTTGCAGCTAGAAGCCTGTTTGTACCTTGGGTTCTTGTATTTAGACCCCTTGAATTAGTATTCTTTGATTTCACAAGTGATCTTGGTTGGAATCGGTAAGTTAGAAGTCATCCTTGTTGAAAAAGTAAACCTTTAGATTCTTTGGTAACACACTTGGAGAGTCTTAGTAGTCTTTTGTCCAATTCACTTCCATATAAATTCAATTTCAATCAAAAATATATTTTGGGTAAATCATCCTCTTGATCCATATGTGTTAGGATACTTATCCTTTTATTATACACCTCTGTGGCAGTGTTGGTTTATACCTCTTGTCAACTTTCTATCTCACCATCTCTCTTTTTAGACAATTGAACACTTTTACTATCCTAGTTTGGTATCGACATTTTGTAGGGTCATCTTATCACCAAGAGTTTTTTTCTTTCATGTCGGTTACGACAAGGTACCAAGTTAGTCAAGGAAAATGACCTCAAGTTGTCTTTGACTAGTTACCTTTAGTCCAAACTTGTCAAAAGTGAAAGGGAAAAGAGCCCCTCTTTGATCAATCACCTAGGAGAGAGTCCAAAGCTTGGTTTGACCCAAAGAGTAATCCTAGTGAGTTGAGTACCTCTTTAGCACCTTCTCAATCAAACATGGACATGAGTTACACCATGACTAGAAAGGAGAGAGAAGCCATGGATCAAAATCTTGATGAAATTTTTTAGAGACATAGGGATAACATGCAATTTGGTGATGACAATCAACCGAAATCACCCCCTATCAACTTGAGATATTTAGATGCCCATCAGAGAACTGAAAGGTATACAAGACGAGCTCACTAAGATGAATGTTCACAACATGAAAACCAAAACAATGAATCTTGTGATGCTCATGTGAATGCAATATTTACTAACAACTTGTTCAAACATTCAAGGCCCAACTCTCCACTCAAAACAACCTCAAGGTATGCGAATGAAAGGCTTAAAAGAATTGAACAGGAAAAGAAAGCCTTTTTGGATGAACAAGCCGCTAAAGAAGAAAGGTTTAGAGTCCTAGAGGCGGAGCAACAAGACTTGTTAGAATTGAAAAGAAAAGCATTTCAAGAAGAACAAGGTAGGCTTTTAGCCCAACAACTCAATGACCAATTCAATAACAGGGGTACCAATAGTGGAAACAACTCTCCACCATCTACTCCCTCAGGAACCCCAAAAAGTAGAAGGTGGTCAAGGACCCCTTCATGATCTCCTAGTCCTAGAGTAAGAAGGATTTCATAACATAGGAGACAGACACCTCCTAGGAACTCGAGACAACCCTCCCAACGAGCTCATCATGGCTCTCAACATGGAGGAATTAGTGCAAGTTTTGATGATCAAGACTTTATGAGGATGCAACAAGAACCACTATTCCAACAATATGTGGAGAAGTATCTAGATCAAAACAAGGATAAGTTCCTAGAGAGCTTGATCAACAAGGGTGCCAGGGTCCCTTACAACTTTGATGTGGATAGAAAAATCAAGAAATAGGGACCCTCTCAAGAAGAGGAGATCAAAAAACTCAAGCGTATGATAGAAAAGGTGTTGGCACCTAAAAGTTCCTTTTCACTTGACTCTATCTGTCCCAATTCTTTCGATAAAAGTGTGAGTATGAAGGATTTTCCTAGAAAAGTGGAAATCCCCCAGTATGACAAGTATGATGGCAATGGTGACCCACATGATCATGTGCGTCAGTTCTACATCATGAGTTTTGAGTTTCACCAAGATGACTCCTATCTTATGAGATTGTTTCCGAGGAGTCTCAAAGGCCAAGCCATGGAGTGGTTTACCAACATAACCCCTCCTGTCAAAACTTTCAAAGAACTTGTCCACAGATTCATTCAACATTTTGCATACAACTTGTGAAGATCAGTCACTATGTTAGACTTGTGCAATTTGAAGCAGAACCAAGGGTAATCCTTTATTACCTTCTTACAAAGATGGAGACGATTGTGCTCTTGCTATTCTAGGACTATTTCTGAGCATGAAAGGATTGATATCATTGTTAGCAACTTGGTGCCTGAAATGTGGTATGAGGTTTGAAAGATGGTCTTTGATTCCTTTGACACTATGGTCGAAACTGTATGTCAAATTGAGGATGTCTTGAAAGAACAAGGGATTTTGACCAAACATAACAATAACAACAATGGTCAGAATACTAACAACTCTCATAAGGACAAAGGCAAGAACTCGCACTGGAACAAGAACAAGAAAGTAGTCAATGACGGAGTTGTGGACTCTTCTCAACCCAAGGATCAAGGTGTCCTTCATTTTTCTAGTTTAGTTCAAGATATGAAGCTCAACACATCCTCCAACTGACAAGAGCATAAACCAAAGTATCAGGATAAGCCCAAAAAGGAGAGGCAAAATTTTTTTAAACTGGGTGACTCGTATGAGGATGTTTTCAAGACACTTATTTCCAATAACCTTGCACAACCATAAGATCCAAAAAATTTCCACATACCTGATGTTAAGCCACATTGGTGGAATGAAAAATCTTTCTACAAATTCCATAATGGCATTGGACATGACATCGAACATTGCTGGAAACTTAAGCACATTATTCAGGATCTTATTGAGAGTGGAAAAATTCAGATTGATGGGTTGAACACCAATGCAGACCATAAGGCATTCAAGGAGCCTTTGCCCAAATATGAAAAGGGAGAAACTTCTAAACCCAAGAATGGCAATGCCGAAATCAACTATACCTACACAACTGCAAAAAACATGGTCAATATGCTTGAGATTGTGGAGGAAAGTGTCAACATGATGAGGGACAAAGATCCGTATGGTTATGATGTGGGCTCTCCTCCTATATTTGATGAAGAACCCATTGTGGTGCTAAGAGGTCCCAACTCTAAGGTGTCATCCCAAGCTCTTAATGTTGTTACAAGAAGTCAAAGCCAAGGTCATGTGGTTATTAGAGGTCCTAGTTCCAACCAGTCCAGCAAACCCAAATAAGTGACATCTAAGAATGTCACCACCAAATCAGTTGTGAGTCCTCAGCTAAATTATAACCTTGTTGACCAATTACAAAGAATGCTAGCTCAGATTTCAATATTTGAGCTTTTAGAATTGTCTCCAAGACATAAAAAAATCCTTGAGGATGCTTTGCGTACAACAAATGTTCCTAACAACATAGATGTTGACCAATTCCAAAACATGGTTAACCACCTTGCTAGCCCTCATTACCTAACATTCTAAGAAGAAGATGACAAAGCTTTGAGCCATCCACATAATCTTTCCCTTCATATCGAAGTCATGATTCACAAGACCCATGTCAGGTGTGTGTTGATTGATGGGGGTGCTCGGCTCAACATTTGTTCTTTGAGTCTGTTAAAGATATTGGGTTATTCTGAGCAAGTTATTGATACCCAGAAGAAAATTACCATTAAAGCCTATGATGAGGCAGAGAGAAGTTCTAAAGGTTTGGTCATCCTTCCTGTCAGGATTGGCCCTGTTGAAAAGGACATTTTGTTCCAAATTATTGATGTTGGTCCTACTTGGTAGACCATGGATCCATGACATGCAAGCAGTGCCATCCACCTACCACCAATGTGTTAAGTTTCCCTATGAAGTTTGTATGCCCGAGGATAGCACATTATCTGTAAATGCAATTTCAAAAAGGACTCATGTTCCTCTCAACAGGGAAGTAGAGGATTTCAATGCGACTTTAGCACAGTGCAAGAATAAGTTCAAGTCCATAGACCTTGGTATGGGGGGATATCAACTTGATTCCTTTACAAAACTGCCAGTCTCACCTAGGTCTTATGGAAAACCTTCACAAGAGATGCGACCTTCATCTTTAGCCATGAATTTGTTTGGTACATTTGTAGAGTCCTCAGTGCCTATCCAAGATGAAAAAGAAGAGGTGGCTGTCAAGGACTAGATCTATAGAGAAGACAAATACATGCACAATGAGAACTTCTCCCCCTCTCCTAAGGCCTATGGAAGAGGGTAAACTCTTGTTAAAAGTATGGGCTATCCAAGCCATGGTCCTCTCAGTCATAGATTAGATGCTAGAGTTGAACCAATCAATCATGCTTTTTTTGGCCGCAAGTCTAAAAAAATGGTTGGCCTAGGTTTTGAAAATCAGAACAAGAACCCTGTTCCTATCCTTGGTGAGATAGATAGTGAGGATGGAACAAAGTATATGCCCAATTTGACAAACTAGCAGGACATGTGTGAAGATTGGGTCCCTTCCACTAATCTCCTTTGGGGAGATTCAGATACTCCAGCTGACCATACCACCGTTTCCAGCCTAGAACAAGAGGAATCTGCCGTTGAAAATCCTATTCAAGAACATCAATACATGAATGGAATTCAAGAAGGTGTTACCCTTGGTGACATTAGGGCTTTCACATCTAGACATCGTAAATATGCTTGGTGTAAACATCCCAGTCGGGATTCAAATGTAAGGGGACTCACATGAGTATGAATGGGAATCTCTCTTTGATTCTTCTATAGTTGACATGGACGTTGATGTTGTCCATACTTATAGTTCCCAACTTGAGGTAGCTAATGAGTCTAGTGTAGGATTAGAGGATTTAAATCCGAAAGTCACTTTAGTGGATGATGCTTCGCTTGGTAGGATAAATCTTGATTTGGGTACCTTAGAAGGATACTTGATAGACCCTAACTTTGCGATCACCAGAGATGATACCATTCATATCCACAACATTGAACCCGTCATTGACCTACCCCTTGCCAATCCCCACCTAATTGATTGGTCTCAACACCATCAAGAGCCTCAGCTCTTAACTTTCCAAAATGACTATGAGATATCATGCTACCTAAATGCCCTTGAGCCTATAGTCTCTTCCACCAGTGAACTAACTACAAGCATGACAGAACCAGATATCAAGTACCTTAGTCACAAAATGAAAAGAAAAGGAAAAAAGAATAAGAGTTCTGATGGAGAAAACCACTATGTGGTCGTGTCAGAACCTAAAAAAGTAAAAATAAAGGACGTATCTAAGGGTGAAAACCTCTCAGAGGTGCCTAAGGATGAGGTACTTGATCATCTCCCAAGTTACTTTCAAGATAGATCTTTAGTGCTTGTCGAGCCTACACAACCAGTTAATTTGGGTATAGAAAAGGCTCCACAAATAGTGCATTCGGCTCAGTCTCTATCAACACAGGAAAAAGAAGCATATACCAAGTTCCTACAGAGCAAGAAGATTAATTTTGCTTGGACTTACTTAGACATGCCAGGGTTGGACACTAATCTCATTATGCATCACTTGTCCATAGCCCCAGGTATAAAACCAGTGAAACAAAAGTTGAGGAAAATGCATCCTCACATAGCTCTTCTTGTCAAAGCTGAACTAGAAAAACTCCTCAGTGTAGGATTCATAAGAGCCATTGATTATGCCGAATGGATATCTAATATTGTACCAATTTCAAAACATGACAAGTCCATTCACGTTTGCACAAATTTTAGGGATCTTAATAAAGCATGCCCAAAGGATGATTTTCCACTTCCAAACATAAACATGATAGTGGACATGACTGCGGGTTATGAGATCTATTTCTTGATGGACAGTTTTTTTGGGTATAATCAAATCAAAATAGCTCCCAAAGACCAGGAAAAGACTGCATTCACTTGCGTATGGGGTACCTATTGCTGGAACATTATGCCATTTGGATTAAAGAATGCAGGATCTACCTACCAAAGAGCTATGAAAACTATCTTTCATGACATGATACATAAGAATATGGAAGATTATGTGGATGACACCTTGGAAAAATCTAAAAAAATGGATACACACTTAGATGATTTGGAAGTCATTCTAGATTGCATGGAGCAGTTCCAATTAAGATTAAATCCAAAAAAGTGTGCATTTGGAGTCACCTCTGGAAAACTTATAGGATTCATCATTTCAGCCAAAGGAATAGAGGTGGACCCAAAGAAAGTTCAAGCAATTTTGGATATGCCGCCTCCTGAAAACATTAGCCAAATGAGGAGTCTCCAAGGATGCCTTCAATCTATAAGGAGGTTCATCTCACAACTGGCTGATAGAGCTCAACCCTTTAATAAGACATTGCATAAGGGGGTTAAATGTGTCTAGAATGAAGATTGTCAAAAGAGCATAGACCAAATCAAGCAATACTTGGCCAATCCTCCAATCTTAATGCTTCCTATCCCAGGAAAACCACTCATATTGTATGTTTCAACAACATAATCTTCATTGGGGGCATTATTAGCTCAACTTGATGACACTGGAAAAGAAAGAGCTATATACTACATTAGTTGTACTCTCATGTGATATGAGGTTAATTACACTAGTATTGAGAAGTCTTGCCTTGCGGTGGTGTTTGCTACCCAAAAGTTGTGACATTACATGCTTGCACATACAATACACCTCATTGCCAAGATTGATCCTCTCAAATATTTTCTTGGTAAGGCTATTCTCACAGGTAGACTTGCTAAGTGGATGATGATCTTATCAGAATTTGACATAGAGTATGTTGAGCGTAAAGTTATGAAAGGACAAGCCATTGTAGATCAATTGGATGATTTCCCAATTCAAGACAACATGCCTATTCAAGTTGAATTTCTAGATGAGCATATAATGTACATGATTGCAAGAACATGGAAGATGTTCTTTGATGGCTCTTTCATGCAAAATGGTTTAGGAGTTGGAGTGTTATTTGTTTCTCCTCATGGGTACACAATCCCTAAGTCTTACAAACTATTGTTCCCATGTACAAATAACATTGCTGAGTATGAGGCTTTGACAAATGGACTAAAACTGGCAATAGAATGGAGAATCATAGAGCTACATATCTATGGGGATTCACAATTAATAATCAACCAAGTTAATGAAGAATACCAAATAAAGGATGAAAAATTGGTACCCTACAAGAAAATGGTTGATTCACTGAGATGATATTCTACCTTTGTTACATTTCAGCAAATCCCTAGAGTAGAGAATAAAGCAATTGATGCTATGGCTACATTGGCTTCACTTCTTTAGCTAGAACAACATGAGTCCAGATTTGAATTCCTGGTGGAAGAGCTACACTATCCTATCTATGACTCCCAAGAAAGCCAAGTTGTTTGTACCCTTGTTGGCCACGAGTCATCCCGCTATGGTACCATTTACTCATATCTTCATGATGGCATTGTTCCCGAAACCTTCAACCATTCTGAATGAAGAAATTTAACCTGAAATGCCTCTCGCCACACCCTTATCTTTGTTGATCTGTATAGGAGGGGTTTAGATGGGACACTTCTTAGGTGCTTGGAAAAGGATGAGTCCGACCAAGCGTTAGCTGACATTCACAAGGGCATTTATGGAGGATATTCCAATGGTCTTGCCATGGCCTGAAGGTTGCTTAGGGCTGGGTACTATTGGCCTACCATGCAAATAGATGCAATAGCTTTTGCTAAATCATGCGAAAAGTGTTAGAAACATGGTAACCTGATACATGCTCCAAGCAGGGAGCTTATTCCATCTATATATCATTGGCCATTTCAGCACTGGGCCTTTGATCTTGTTGGGCAGATTCATCCCAACTCATTAGGTGGACACAAATTTATCATCACTGCTACTGACTACTTTACCAAATGGGTAGAAGTTGTTCCACTTTCTGTTGCCTCGGGCAAGACAGTCTCTCTGTTTATTTTAAACCATATCATCTGTTGGTATGGAGTGCCTTCTGAAATAATCACTGACAATGAAGGTGAGTTAAAAAATAAGGACCTTAAAAAACTCTACAAGAAGTTCAAGATAAAACAACATTGGTCCTCCATTTACTTCCTGCAAGGAAATGGACAAGCAAAGGCTTCGAATAAAACCATTCTTAAAATTCTCCATAGAACAGTTCACAAGAATGGTTGAGATTGGCATCTACAAATAAATCCAGCCTTATGGGCTTATAGAATGAGTATTCGTACTCCAACTGGGGCTACTCCTTTTGCCCTTACCTATGGTGCTGAAGCAATGTTACCTTTAGAGGTGGAGATTCCTTCACTTAGAGGTTCCCTCAAAGGTCTAGTTACAGATGAAGACTACCACGCCATGAGACTCCAAGAATTAGAACTTTTAGATGAGAAGCGTAAAGCATCATTTGATCACATGAGGGTTTACCAAAAGCGTATGTCCAAAGCATTCAACAAAAAGGTTTTCCCTAGAGAATTTTAAGTGGGAGATCTTGTCCTATGAGAAAACCCTAAGAACAACCAACATAGAGAGCAAAATGGAAAATTCGAACCTAATTGGCTTGGACCATACATCATTACTACTGCTTTTGGGACAGGTGCTTACTTGTTATCTACTGAAGAGGGAGAACAACTCCTCGAGCCTATTAATGTTTTTCACCTAAAGAATTTCTATCCATGATACATGTTCTGTTTGGGGGCATCCTTTGTACATATTTATGGATCCTGAAAAAATTCCAAAAAAATTCATATATGATGCTGAAAAATTCTAAAAAGCATATAAAGTCCTGAAAAAATACAAAAAAATAAAAAAATGCAAAAAATTCAAAAAAAAATAGAAAAAGTGCCTTGGTGAAAACCTGGAAATAGGCGCCTTAGTAGAAAAAATACAAAAAAATTGAAAAAATAAAAAATCTGTCAAGTGGTGAAAACTTGGAAACGGGTGCTACTTGAGGCCTTTGCACCCTTGTTTCTTAGCACTCATCCTCGACACTTAGCCTTTCTCCATCATGCCTTGTCCTTGTTGCCTTGGTTTGGAATTGGTCTTTGTCTTTGTCTAGGGGGCATAACTGTGTTAGATTTGGTCTCTAGGATGCGTTAGTCTTTAGGACACCTTGCAAATGGTGTTTTTCAACACCACTCCAACTGTGTTTTTCAACACTACCCTAGCGTCAAGTGTTTCTCAACACTTATCTGATATCTTTCCCGCAGTCTAGCATGATATGATATTTTCCATTGGCAGATGTGATACTCAAAGTTTGACTCTATGACCTACACACACACACTTAAACAATCGACTCCCTGAGACTTGTTTGACTTTATTTCTTTGTGTGCTATCTATGATGATTTCTTTGATGAGTGTTCTCTCCCTAATAGTTTTTTATGATGCCGAGCTAGAAAATTGGGGGCATGTGGACATGTTTTATTTCTTTTTTTGCTTGTGGGTATATTTTTTTGGTTCTAACTGTCATTAGCATTATGCTTCTTGCACTTGACATTGGGGTCTACAAGGTATTATCCTTGATTGTTTTTTGCAAGTACATACTTATAGCCATCTTGACTTTTCTTGTGTCTCGATGCGAGTATAATCTTTCCATATTAAACTTAGGAAACCTCACTGCACTGGTCATCTTGACTTATATGTCTTTGATGCGTAGATGGGATTCCCACATACCTATCTGATATAGATCATATTCAGATTCACATAGTTATACTAGTGTGCATTGTATGATCTTGTAACGCTACCAATAATGCTCGATGATGAATATTAGAGTCTAATAGCTTTGTAACCTTGAAAGTAAACCACTTTTCATAGTAGCTTGCATTCCTAGGTTCATGATAGTTTAGTTTTGCATCTTGCATATGGAGAGAGCTATCCTTTCATCTTTCATGGACTTGTCAGTCAACTATGCTCACCTTTCACTTTTTCTCGATCATGTCTTTCACTCCTTGTCTTTCACATCACATCTTGTTCCTGTCATCACAATGGGTTAATCTTATCATCATATCTATATCATAAAGAGATCATTTTTAGAAACATGAGTCTATATGATAACATGAGAACTAAACATACATCTATGAGAGAAATTATACATGAGCATATATATCATACATTTGAGCAATATAACAAGACAATATAAAACTGAAACATCCATCACAAGTGGGACAAATACTCAAGATACATCATAAATTCAGTAAATCTCATATATATAAGTGTGTCATGATACAAAATACAATGTGGGATCCAAAATCTGGATAATGTCCTAGGATATGTCTCTATACATCTAAACACCCTAGACCTAAGTCGGAACTCTCCCCATCACATGGTGGTGGTGGAGGTGGTGGTGCTGCTCTATCTGGTACCATGTCAGATCTCCTAGCCCTCTCGAAGTAGAGTGGTGGTCACTATGCTACAGGTACAAAATGTATGTATAATCCATGATAATAGGCCACTCGTGCTGCCTCTCTTCAGATCTCTGCAGCATCAGCCTATGCTACCCTCTCTAGCTGATCTATCTCAGCTCGTGCATCTACCAGCTATAGATCTCTCACAGCAATAGTAATCTTGAGCTGCTGGATCTCAGTCTCCAAAACTTGCACTCTAGCCCTGAGATCCTCCCCTCCTCCCCTTGTAGGCTGATCCTATCCTAAGTCTACCCACATCATCTCCCTCATCATCAGAAACCTATCTCCATGACCATTTTAGGCCACTGGATTGAGATCCTTGTCCTCTCTCCCTCACCCTCCCTCCATCTCCCCCATCTCCCCCATCCCCATCACTCCCATCACCACCATGTGTCGGTGGCTGTACATCAGGAGCTGTAAATCTAGGGAAGGGTTGTCTCCTGCACTCTACCCTATAAGCTGCATCTTCACCTGTATCCACCATATCAGGAAGGTAATCCCATGGCTCCCTGCGTATCCCTGTCATCTCTTGTGCTGCCTGCTGGTAGTCCAGCATCGGTAGCCATCCCCATCCCTCCTCATCCCTAGTCCAAGCATATGTAGTGGTCTCTATGGGCACCCTTTGTTGCCATCCAAACTACCTCCAAACCTGACTGATCATGAATCTCTCCACAATCTCAGAGTGGCGGCCTAATAGTGGCTAGCTACATAGCATGTATCCTAGCTCCTGCTCTCGATCATTCCATAGCTCACTGGCCCTGTATGGTATCCACTCAAATGATGTGAGCTCATCTAGCAGCCTCCTATAGTATGTCAAATCTCCGCTATGAGGATGTGAAATGAAACTTGTGTACCTGTAGATATAGGGGTGTCTTCACTCCCTAGGCTGCACATGTGGGCACACAACGGCGATGTGCTCCCATGCCCATACCTGTGCTAGAACAACATCACATGCCCATGTCCTACTCTCCCTATAGACTATCTCATGTAACTCATGGTACATGTCTGCTAGGATGGTTGGGCCCCATGCCATCCATTGAGGGTGTGCTCTCAAGTTAGCAACCAATCTACCCCAGCCCAATGGGAACCCTCTCTGGCTCTTGTTTGTGATCAGTGCATGTGCTACTATAGAGCACACTATGCATGGAACTGGGAGATCTTGACCAAACTCCTCCATCAACCGGTCCCAATTAAGGTGTCTATCAATGATCATCACATCCTGGAACATGTCGTGGATGGCCTGTCACCCCTCGGTCTGATCCTGATCATAGTATACCTGTGTCACCAAAAAATTATGTCAGTTTCTATCATATGGAGACTTTACATCTATGCACATTTGACAACATGATTATACTCACTGGATCACCATGGCTAGATACTCGGAGGATCTGATAGATGTCCTCTAGGGTGATAGTTGCCTCTCTAGTAGGCAGATGAAAGGTGTTGTGCTCACTATGCCACCTCTCAGCCAATGTTGTTAGCACCTCGTGATTTGCCTGAATATGGGGCATATCTAGCAAGAACTTGAATCCCATGCTGATGAGGTCATCTCTGCCAGAAGTATCAAGATCTCTGACAAAGTATCATGTGATACTTTCCTCAATAACAGTGTGATAATATTTTTTACTATGATAGTTCGCATAGGATCGCACGATGTTTCATCTAGTATCGTGCGATAATGCATTGAACACTTGTGTGATACTTTGTGGACCCGCAAACTATCAAACAATAAATAGTATCAAAGGGGTGCGATACTTTATAAGTATTGTACGAACTTTCCCATCAATGAAATTTGAAATATTTAAAAACACTTAAAAACATGTTTTAAAATGCAATAAATGGCTCATTAATGACTCAAAGGGTGAGTTTTTCTGAAAAATTACCAGGGCACCATACTAAGGAGGTCAGTTGTGCAACCGACTGCGCTCGAATTGATGTGTGTGAATCAGAATCACTGCTTGCTGGGCTATTTTCTCTCTTTGAGCTCTCAAAGTTCTCAGAATCACAAAAGACAAATGAATTTTAAAATGACCTTTTTACCCCCTTTTATAGCATTTTGACTTTTTGCCCAATTTTAAAAACATCTCAAAATTGCGCAAAAATTGTACCCCTAGCTAATTTCGACGTCCTAGATCCATTTTTGGGATCAAAATCAAAATCTAAGTTTATCTTGATAGTCAAAATCATATTTCAAAATTTTCTCCTTCTTCTGCGTAGTTGGCTGACCATTTGAGGCTTGATCCTTCGATCTTCGCTAGGGCATCTTCATTTCTTCACCCCCATCTCTTTCAACCTTCTAGTCTTTCATTCATTTTCATTCGATTCATCTCTCTAAGGTTTGACTTCATTTTTATCCTATATCTTTTTCAGTCAAACCTAATCAAACCGGGGCATGTCTTCACTGCTTGATGGTTATCCTATCGTTCTTCATCTTTGATTATGATTTCTAGTGATTTGATCAGATTTTTCAATTTGTTGTTTCTCCTCTACCTAATTTCAATTTCAATTTCGAGGGGGCAATACCTATCAACTTCAATCCTTGATTCAGATTTTTCAATCAGACCTTGCTTGAGATTCTTATCTCTTTTTTGAGACTTGAAAATTTCCTATTTATAGGTATGTTGGTCTTGTCTTTTAACTTATCTTTGTCCTGATGTGTTCCTATCCATCGAACACACATCTGGGTGGTTTTGTGATCCCAAATTGATCTCACATTTCAATTCCATTCTTTGACCACATGTGATCCCAAATCGATCTCACATTAGTCAAAGAGGGGCAAATGTATGCACCCTAAAATGGTCGCCTAGAATTTGGGCCCCCATTCAACAATTTATCAAACCCCTGAATCAATATTTTTAAAAGTCAATTTTTTTCAAATTATATCAATTTCCTTGATCAAATCCTATTTCTATAATTTATTCGATTATTTTCTATGGGCTAACCATTTTATCCTAAGTCTTTATTTATTTAAAAGAAATTCCCTCCCCTTTTATTAAATAAAAAGCCCCCACTTTTCCTCTTATCCTAAGTTGCACAAATAAAGCATTATTCTTATTTTATAAAAAGAAGAAAAGGCCTTTTTGTCTCATATGGGGCACAAAAGTCAACTCTTATTTTCTCATTGGAGGAGATTTGTGCACATGGATTGCTCCTCTTTCAAGCTCCACCCTTGATTAAATCTTTTGCCTCTTAATCTCCATGGTCCATTCCTTTTCAATTCCTTTAAAAGGAGATCTCTTTTTTGCATTCTAAGATCCCAACTTTGAATACTAATTTTATGCTACAGGATTTCTTGGAGACTTTGGAGCTTTGGAGATCTTCTTGCATTCTAGCTTTCATTCTTGCATCATAGCTTCATGTTTATGCTTTCTTAGCTTAGATTTCCTCTCAAGTTCTAGCTTAGCTCACATAGCTTAATTAGTAAAGCTTGTAATCCTTTCATTTCCATAGCTTACTTGCATCTTCATTCTTAGCATAGTTGCATTGCATTTCCATTGTTGATTCTTGAGGATATTGACATTCTTTCCCTTGTCTCTTTGAATCTCCCATTGTATGGTTTACTAGCAAGGTTATAGGCTTAATAGCTCTAGCTGAGAGCATTCTTAATATCCTTGTGACTCCATGCCTCGGGGGCTCTAGGTCACTTTCTCAAGGTTTCCCATTCATGAATTCTCTTGGAAGTAATGACTTAGAGAAGTGCACAATTTGAGTGTACATTAACTAGCCAATCCTATAAGGATAAGGATGCTTCATTTATTCAACCCAGGTTTTTGAACCATGTCCTCAGCAACAAGGTTATCGGTACTACCACTATCAACAATAACATCATAGAGTTTACCTCTAGACTTGCATCGGGTCCTAAACAAGTTACTCCTCTGACAAGGTTCCTCCTTTGTACCAAGCAATGTTCGTCGAAACAACAAGTTCTCAGATTCAGGCTCATTCTCATTCACCATAGTAGTTTGTCGGTCACCAAGATTATTCTATGTACACTCAAAAGAACGTTGTCCTTCCTCTCCATAATTATAGCAAGTACCCTTAAAGATAACTCTACCTATCTTCTTCTTCGGTTCCATAGGTTTTTGTTCATCTTCTGCATCAGTTAGTTTATCCTTCACCGAGTGATCAATCTTTTCTTTCCCTCGGGGATTACTATGTTGTTTCCTCTTCAACTTATCTTTTGCTTTCAGAGCATACTGATAAGAATCTTCAACATAATCAATCTTTAGCATACCAAGCTCATCCTGAATATTGAATCTCAAACCATTCACATACCAAGCTACCTTTTCCTTACCAAGCTCTCAGTGTCTAGACCAAAATAGTAAGATTGTATAACTTGTCGGTATAATCTTCAATAGACAAATCCTTCTATTTTAGATTCTGCAGCTTCTTAAACAAGTCAAGCTCATAGTCAGAAGGTATGAACTTAGCTTTCAATTTTGTCACCATCAACCTCCACTGATTGATCTTCATTTCACCTTCATCTTCTCTATCTCTTTGTAGTTCTTTCCACCAAAGAACAACATGTCCTTTCAACTTTGTCTGTGTTAATCTCACCTAAAGAGGATCTTCAATTTCTTCCAGCTCAAAGAAATCTTCAAGTTCACCAATCCAATCAATCAAGTTCTTGGGCTTCAAAGTACCAGAGAAAGTAGAAACTTCCATTCGGTAACTACTACTTAACCAAGCTCCAGATCTAGGTAACCGAGTAATTCTGTCTTCACCAGATCTATCCCTCTGGTCATCACCACTAGATCCAGTAGGTTCAAAGTCTTTAGTAGCTTCCTCATAACTATCTTCAGTACCAATATTTAGAGGTACACCAGAAACAACTCTCATGATCTTGATGACCATGTCATTCTTCATCAACTCCATCTCAGATCTAAAATTTGATTTCACCTTCTTTGTAATCCTAGATTCAATAGTATCATAGAGGTCTGCAAGTACTCTAGGGTCCAATCTTCTGAGAGGCATCATTAAAGATAAGAGAAACCCTCTGCAACAAACCCTACACCGACCACCTTGTGGCAATCTCCAAGTTGTATGCATGTTAGATCTCAACCTGCCACCTTGAACAAACAACTAGGGCAAGATCCACAAGTTCAATGCTCCAGATCTGCAATCTAGATCATATGATCTCTTCACCAACAAGATCAACTTTGCAAGATAATCCTTGCTAGGTCAACCTTCGCTCCACAAGATCAACTCTCACTCTGATACCACTTGACATAGACCAAGGAAGGGATGATCCAATTAAGGACAATCCAGCCTTGCAGCTTCAGAATTACATAGCGAAAAAATCAACACACAAGATGTTTCAAATCAATTTTCATTAACATGCCCAGCTGTAAGGCCTTTCGGGTTAGGGCCAATTACAACAGAAACAAGTTCTTCAAGATCCACATAGATCCAATACAAACTTAGCTAGTTCATCTCTAAGAATAATCAACAATTGATGGAAACCCTAAGGCAGATCTAAACTTGAGCTTGCAAGCTTCCAATCAATCTCCTTGTCTCCAAGTGTGCAAACCACTAGCTTTGCAACTATAAACTATCAAATAACAATTTGATTTGCAAGATCATGCAAGATATTTTCCACAACTTCACCAACTCCAACTTTCAGAACCTCTGATCTGATTTGTTAAGTCTTCCCAGTCATCTCCCAATTCCCTAAACATCTACCCAAACACCCCTTTAAATACTAGTCATCAGCCACAAGTCGGCTAGATGAAACCCTTAACTCTCCCAACAAATATTAAATTCAATAAAAGTCCACTTCAAAATAGCCTTACAAACATTTAATCCAACATGTCGACCTATAACAACAACTACCAACAATAAATGCACCAAGTCAGCCCAACAAATCACACAGAACTCCAGTCGGTAAACCAAAACTACCGAGCAACAGTGAAATAATTGAGCATGACAGGCATCACCGAGCACCAGTGTCGACCGAGCACCATAGGCATCGTCAAGTAACACTTTCACCGAGCGCCAAAGATTACCAAGTTCCTTCACTGACCAAGCTTCCTTCAATGACTGAGACTGTCAGTCAAGGCTGTAACTGAGTAACACCGGCCAAACACACACCTCCCATGCAGATTCATTGAGTACCCTAGAATTCCCCTGCATCAGTTCCACATATCGCGGTGTTAGATACTGTGAAGAAGATGTGGGACGCCATTCTGAATATGTACTAGAATGCTACCACCAACAGAAATTTGATTCATAGAGAAAAGTTGAAGAATACCTGGGTGGTCCCACAATAGCGTGTCCCACTTTTTGGCCAACTTTGACACAGAGATCAACATTCTGAGAAAAAACTTCACTTTCAAACACCTGTTGCTGCAAAAATATTAAGAATTTGAAGATGATGTAAACTAGAGTCTTTTAGAATTTTCTTTCTAGTTTCTATATATATATATATATAAATTAAAATTCATTTAATTTCATTTTTCCTTCTCCTTCAAAAAGTGGTTTGCGCGAAAAAATTATGTTTTTAAGGAGTTACTGTCATTTGGATCAGCATAACTTTTTTTAAAATATGACAATGATATAATTATTTTGAGATTATATTTGTAATTTCAATTTATCTTAAGGATGCAATTGGTTTTATTCTTTTTGGGTCAATATTTCATAGTTTATTAAGTTCTAAAGTGACAGTAACTATAATTTAGACATAAGGTCACTTGGATCGCTCTAACTTGATCTGTGTATATCGAAATTTATTTTTTCTTTCTTTCATAGAAAGATAACACAAATACTCTTTTCCTACATATTTTTCATAATTTTTTTTTGTAATTTACTATTTTTCCCAAAGTCTTGAAGAGACAAGTTGTTGAATGACCAAACAACCCATGTTTAGTTAAAGTAATATTTAAAAGTGATAATGAACTCAATATGTATTAAAATTATATTCATTATAAAGCTTGTTCCGAATAGCATCATTTGATATCATATGTTTGAAAAAGCCATTTCATTTGGTCCTTGTCCCAGGCCTCAAAAGACCATTTTTGTGTAGCTCACTCTTTTTTTGAAGGCAAAATTTTAGTTTAGGGGCCTTTGCGCGAAGATAGATAAGGGGCTTTGTGTGAAGGGTCTTCGTACGAAGGCCCCAAAGTGAAAATTTTGATGAAGAAACACCCCACCAGAATTTTCCCCAAGGTACTTCGAGTGAAGTCAGTCGGCTAGTGATGAATTTGTTTTGTAAAAAAAATTAGAATGGTATAAAACTAAAACATTTTGTTTGCATTTTATACCGAATTGCAATAAATTAATTCTCTTTTTCTATTTTTTTTCTATTATTGATCAATTTTTAGAAAGCCTTTTTTTGGAGGAGGATTGCTATTTCTATTTTTTCAAAGGCATAATTTTGGAGAGGAGAAATATTAGACCAAAGTATTTTTTGAAGAAGAGAATTTTTATTGGGGATCTTGTGGAAGACATTTTTTGGAGAGAAGAAATGGGGAACAAGAAGGGAAGACAAAGTAAATTTGCTAGAAAAAGGTCACTTGATACTGAACAAGAAATCATGAAGCTACATTGACATATTATCATAAAACTAAAGAAGGTGAAAGACAAGCTGAAGTAGGAGGGTAAAGTCAAGTCGAAGAATTTCACATTAAAGAAGGGTCGAGATCACTCCCTACGGATGCTCAAGAAATTGATGTTGGAGAAGGGTCAAGATCACGGGCACCTACTAGTATGGATGAACTTTTAAATTTAGCTCAAACTGTAAAGAGAAATATTAATTATAGAAACTTAGATCATTTACTTACAATGGATGTGGAGAACTTGAGATCACTTGCTAATGTTCAACCCTTAAGTCTTGCTAAGAAGAGATCAATGAATATGATAGCAAAAGAAATATTGGCTAAATTTGATAATTTTGAAACACTTGAACAAGCCCAATTGCTTTCAGTTGTACTTATAAACAAAAAGTTGGAAGGGGCATTAAAATTATTGGGTATAGACACAACATCAAAGAAGAGAAAAGTTGTTGACATGCAAACTAATATGATTGAAAATCATAGGAAAGGTTTGAACTAGGTAGGGAAGTGATCTCGAACTAAAGATAAGACCATTACAAGAAAAGTTATGTTGACATCCATTGTAGGTAACACTATGCTCTGAAAAAGACAGATATCTTCAGTTTCATCTCAGTTTGGTTTTAATAGGAAAACAATATCATGATATGTTAATAGGAGAATACATTTGGATGATAGGACCTTGGAAGACAATTGGGCAATCATGTGTAGAGCTCCTCATTCTGATAGGATTGATGCAGCAATCAAGAATTTGGTCACATTATTTTAGAATGATAATACACGTCCTTCATCAAATAGTAGAGATGTTATCAGACAGAATTTTAGCTAATCAATATGAATATCATACGAAACATTGGTTGGACACAACACAACATGAAATGTATGTGTCATTTTGTAGTTCAAATCCTAATATAAAGATTGGGAAAACATTGTTTAAAAGATTGAAGCCATATTATATCATGACAAACAAAGTCTTTGAAACTTGTTGTTGTCATTATCATATTGAATTTGATCTCCACTATCAGGTTTTTTGAAAGTTTGTAGAAGACAATTATGGTTTTGAAAATACTCCTCCTACTAGACAAAGTGAGTTCATATCATCCATTTTATGTGACAAAAGAGATGATGTAGCTGGACAAATAAATTGCATAAAAGGAATATGTCAAACATGTGCTGATTTGTCTCTTTTTCCTTTGAAAAATGAAAATATTGATGTAACAAAGATGGTAAATTGCAAGAGTTATAAATATGTAAAGAATGAAACAAAATTTGGGAAAGAATCCAAAAGGTTACAATATGTTGAAGAAGAGATAAATGTTGGAGTATTTATGGAAAAATTTAAAAAATTGATTCAACCCTACATTCATCATACTTTTTTTGCAAAGTGGCAAACACAACAATTGCAAACACTGAGAGACAATTTCCCACTTGGAACTATTGTATCAGTTGTTAATTTTGCAAAAAATTATTCTTTTGTTCATCAAAAGATAATTCAATTGGAATACTATTTTTCAGATAAAATTACTATTATGGTACATGTGTGTTATCGACATGCACAATTAGATTTGGATGGTATTCAGAGCACATTTGAAGAATGGGTCATCAAGAAGGAATATCATTTTTATATAAGTGATGATAGAGAGTATGACATTCATTATGTAGAACACTTCTTCAAGACATTTTTTGCAAATTTGAAAGAAAGAGGTATAAAAATTGATAAACATTATGTTTGGTCAGATTGATGTGCTACATAATTCAAATCATCGAGACCATTTTATGCACTATGTAGATATCATCGTAATGAAAATATACCACGTGTCTGGAGTTTCTTTGAGAGTGGACATGGAAAAGGTGAACATGATGGTGTTAGAGCTTGCATCAAATGTGCTATACGAAAGTATCAAATGAATTATAAGGGAGTTCATATAAAAAATGCACATGATGTGGTTGAATGGTGCAAGACACATTTCACACCAAATGAGAATGACACATCATCAGGATTGACTCAAGCGGTGCCACATAGAAAATTTTGGGAGATAAAAGGTATGCACACATTTTTAAATTATTTGAAAGTGTTTAAATTTTTTATGTATTCTTTATTCAAATTATATTTATAGAATGTATTATATATGCATTTGTTCAGGTGTGGATAGAATTTATGCATGGTTGCAATAGGATATAAAATACGTGATCTTTGCATTCAGTTGTGAGTACGAATTGTCGCAATTGGACATTGAACACTAGGGACTAATCATGCTTTTGTTGTCACTGTATTGCTGACAATTATGAGGAATGCATCAATCAAGATCATGGATATGTAAATGCATGGAATCTAGTGCCACTAGTTGTTACTGATACATTTGATAGAGATGAAGATGAAAACTTCGATGATGTCCCTTTGATTTATACTGATTACGATCATATCTCAGGATTGGTCAAAATTGGTAAGTATATATATTTCTCATTATATGGTCCATTGAGCTACATTTATAGATAGATAGATAGATCTATAGATTAAACTAAGTAAATTTTAAGATCTCACACGTATATATAAATTTATTGTGCAATAGATGTCTTTGCAGTGATTGTTGAGCATGAAAATGTAGAAGGAGTTGGTTATTATTTACTGCGTTGTACTGCAGAGAGGATAAAGTTACTTGATCCTGAAGAAAGTGATGGAATGTTGTTCCCCATAGGCTTGTACATGCTTTACATCAATATATTGAACTCAATTTATAAATTTTAAATTTCAACCTTTTAACAAATTTCAAATGACAATATGCATCCAAATCTTTTTTTTTTTTTTTTTTTTTTCAAAATATAGAGTTCAGTGTCCGTTCAGGCAAAAAAGTGTAACCCTCTATTGTGGGTTCACCCATATGCAACAACATATCTTTAGTTATGGAGAAAACCAACTTAAGATCTTTGAACTGAAAAACTACACTGACCATATTAACATGTCCACCAAACTACATAACTTGAAATTCTAATGTGGAGAAATGCGGGTCCTTTCTCTAAGCTCATTTAACCCATTTCAGACACAAGCCTCTTTGTTAGCAAACCAAGCAACACCTCTTCTTTTGTAGAAAAGTTGGGTACCTAAAACCATGATAGTGCAACATGCTCTGAACAAACCAATTATAGCCAAGACCATACGTTTCCATCACCTTATGTAGAGCTTTCTCACATAAGGTCTTCAAATCCTCTTTCTTATATATCATACTTCTATCTTCCAAATATACCATAAACTATCTTAGTACATCTATTAGAACCTCTACTAGTCATTATACTTCAAATCTCCTTCATCAATCACTGTTACAACCTATCTTCAAATCTTTTTCATCAATGCCATACTAAAAAGTGACATCAATGACAATACAAAGCATATTACTATTAATACAAAAACAAACAATATGCTTAAAATTATAAGTATTAAACCGAATTTCCAAGTTAACTTCAAAACCACAAAAGCATAAGTCAAATTTATAAATACAAATGAAATTAAAATAAATAACATTTATTAAAAAAATCTTTCAAATCTAAACTAATATATTAAAAACTAAAATAATTTATAATAAAATATTTCTCGCCATTTTTAAAATCAACTACCCCACTTCTCTTTATCAAATTTTGTAACATGCCTACCCTAACCTATTTTTTATTGCTCTTTAAAAAATTATTTTTTGTATGGATAAAACCTACCCTGAATCAATTTTCACTAGTAGAATGCGCACATTTCTAGTAAAATATAATATTCATATACAATAAGTCATTATCTTACCAATGTTCCTAAGTCGAGGACAAATCAATTATTGGGAGTGAGAAGTAATATTTTATTGTTTTGTCGTAGTAAATTAGAACATAGCTTGTCACAAGTGCATGGATGCACATCCTTTTGTTGTTACGTGCTTTTAAGTTGGACTCTAAAATCATTTCAATAAAAAATCAAATAAGAATTGAATTTCTTCCCAACTTTGCACAATGGTGGAACACTCCCTTTCATTTATATTATAATAAAAATGAATGGAAGTTTATAATAAGTGATTTAATGTATTGATGGTTTCTATTATATGTAAAAAAATATATTTATATAAGAGGTATTCAATTGTCTTTTAATAATACCAGATATATACATCTAAACTTTTACGAGATTCATATATGTAAAGTTAGGAATAAATGAATATGTGTTTCTAATAATTTTTATGAGGTTCAAAATTATATGATCTATGAATGATAATCAAATTGATTCTTGTATAAAATTAGTGATAGATGTTGTTCAAATTATACATGAATAAATCTTTTTGTTTTTTAATCTTATAATTTCTTTTATAGTTTTTGTCCATTGTTTTCGTTAGTCTATCCTATTTAAATAAAATAGAAATAAAATAGCCAAGGATTCAACTTTCAAGATATTAATATATTGGATTAAATATTATTGGAAGCTAGATACTTTGTGATATAGTGTGATTTTATTATTATTAATTTCAAAATGAAAAGAGAAAGCATCCTATCTATTCAATTTTATTTAAGTGTTCTTTATCTTCGAGCCTTGCATCTATGAAAACATAAGGTAGTCATTAGCTAAACTATCAATATTTTCACTTCTTTATTTTATTTTCTCTATATTTTTTTGCTCATGGTCATGCGACATAGTTCTTTGACAAGATCTTCTCTCTTTAACTTGAGCGAATATATTCATACAATTGTCTTAACATTTTTCTCCCGCATATCTTTTCATTTCTGCATTGACGTCTAGACACTCTTGCATATTAATGTTTCATTTACTAATATACTTAATATTGTGTTTCATCCATGCACCTTGTGTTCTACTTAACTTTTCCTCTATTGCTATTTCAGACTAGGAATGAAACTTCATACTCTATAATTTGTTTAGATAACTGAACTCAAAATTCAATGCTAATGTTTCTAATAAAAATGCACCTTCATCAACTAATAATATCTAAAATAAAACTAATATTTTAGCTTTAAGACTATATAATACTAATATTACATACTCTTTATTTGTATCCATTTCAATGTTTTTGTATGTGTGCCTATAACTTTGCACCAATTAAGCGCTACTATTATTTCAAACAATATAAATAAAATTCTTTTAATTCACTAATTTCATAGTTTTACATTATTATATTTATTTTATAACAAATATAAATCTTTCTATCTTTTAATAATATTTTTATTAAACATATCTCTCAGCCAAGTTTGAGAAAGACGTGTAATTTTAATTACGTCGGTGGTTGATGTTGCTCCACAAAATGATATAGATATGAAGCATATTATTTTATGTGAATGCTCTTTACTATTTTGAGCAGCTCTTTATATTAAAAGAAATTATTGTCTCTACATGGGAAACAAAGAGTAATCTTTGGAGAACTATTATAAAAATATGTTATTATTGTTTTTGTTTTTACATGAAAACAATGTGTCTTTCCAAATGATAAAAAGAAGATATAAATTATGAAATAAATAATAATAAAAAAGGCATCCTCTCTATGAGTCATTTGTTCATAAAATAAAATAAAAACAAAAAAGTTCATCTTCCTCTTTTTTCAAATATATTCATGTCATGCATGAGTAGGCCAATTAAACTATAAATGTAGAAACCGAATTTAAGATTTAAGACTTGTAGAGCATAATTAATATTTATTAGTTGGGGGCAAAAAAATTAGGTTTAGATTTTGTTTAGAGAATAATTTTAAAATATATGAAGAGGCATTTTATTTGTAAAAAAGGAATTTAAAATCAATTATTTGATATTTTTAATAAGAATTATGAATCGAGAGGTTTGATAAAAAAGTTGATGGTTTTTAAAAATGTATATTTTATTTATGAAGTAATTTTAGGATATATGAAGTAGACATTGTAGTTATGAGTTGATGCAAATTCATATTGTGGTATATTACCATGCAACACAATATTGTAGTCATAAAAATAAAACTTTATTTTTTTCAAGTTTCTAGTTTTTGATTAAGGAAAATAGGTTTTAAAGGGGCCCTGAAACCCAAACAGTTTTAAACATAAATAGAGATATAGAAATTACAGTTCACAAAGATACAATAGCCATAGCAAAAAGAAAGGCCAGACACAATCCATCAGTAGAACAAACAGAAAAAACCAGTAACAGAAAACAAAAAGCTAGGCTAGGCCCAAAAACCAGGGGAGAAGCTCAGGAAAACTCTCTGAGGATCTCCACTGCTTGAATCTCAAGCTCAGATGCCTTTTCTGCCGCGTCCTTAAGGTCAGCTAGATCCTTGTCAGGTTCGTGCATGTCCTTCTTCATGGTATTGCACCTGGTTCTCTTCCTCGGCCCTTCCTCTAGATATTTATCTTTGCTACTATTAGGAAACTCCTCCTTGTTGCTCTTGTGTTCCTCAAATTTACTGATCAAGACTTTTATGTTGTCATTTGAAGCTTTGAGGATGTTGTGGCTCTGCTCTGCAATTTTCTATAAAGTCCCCTCCAAGCTCTGCATTCTCTTCTTCACTTCCTCCATTTTGCTTTCCATGTCATTCTTCTCCTCCGTTAGCGTGATCTTTCTGCTGTTACCCTCCCTCTCCAGCATTCCCACCTGAAATTTTAACTCCTGACTTTCATGGAATGTCCATTTGGTGGTTCTGTAGCTATCAATGACACTATTTTTGGCATTATTGAGAACATCCATCTGAGGGTTTTCTTTAGTGATGTCACTCAGAATCACCAAGGCAGGGTCTATGATATCCTCCATTTGAATTTTGCCTTCCTTGTTTTCCTTAACCGGGTTTTTCATCATTTCTCGCTTTAGGCTCATCCTAACAGACATATTGTGGAAGTCTCTCCAAACCACATTCTTCTCTTTATTTGTTATCTTGCAGGCGAACTGGTTAGTCCCTTGATCTTCACTAGCCTGCACCTGATCGTCCTCTCTCCCCTGACTCTCCTATTCATCTTCGCTATCTTTCCCCTCCTCTTGTCCTTCCTCGTTCTCCTCTTCCATTTTCCTCCTTTTCCTCTGCTTCCTGCCAGAATCTGTAACCTCTTCTCTGTTTGCAGGCATTTTAATTATGAATTTTTTCTTCCCCTTCTTATTCTCCTTAGTTTCCTCCTCCTCCCTGATTGTATCTTCCTCTGCTTCAGTGGTGTCTCCCTGAGTGTCCATGCCTTCCGCTTCCTCATCATAATCCCTGTCGGAAGAGATCTCAATGCACTACTTAGGTTCAAGTTTCTCCTTTTTTTCCCATTTTTCTTTCTTAATCTTCTTTTTCCCCTTTCTGGTGTGAGGGGAAACGACAACATCTGAGTCAGAATGCATATCTTGGCTCTCATCGGTGTCAGAAGGGATGTACCCTTCTTCACCCGAGTCGAGCTCTTCATCAGTGCCATCCTTCCCCCCTTTCCCCTGCTTTAATTCTTTACCTATGGTTTTGGCTTTGAAAAATTCATAAATCAACAACAACAGCCCCTTGTGGAAAGCAAGATTTTCAATGGGCTTCTCCCTATAATCATTTATATTTTCATTGATGGACGAGTAAAGGTAAAAAGGGATAGAGATTTTAGTCCCAGACTTGAAATGGTTGAGAAGCATGAAGTGATAGGAGTATATGCGGTCGAACCTCATGTCCAAGGATATGTATTTGATTATCGCTCTTAGCACAAACCTCCATAGTGGTTTGATGGACCTCGGCAGATAGTAAGTGCCATGTTTCTCAAGGGCCTTCTTCTCCTCCTTTCCTTTGGTAAATTCCACCATCGCCTGACCAGAAATGCGATGATCTTTGTAGAATTTCTTCCCAACAATGGGAATGCCCGTCACCGCATAAATAACCTCCTCTGTCACATTAAACTCAACCCCATCAATTTTAACACTCCCCTCGTTCCAACTTTTAACCATTATTTTGGTGACCGAGGGTTTCCATCCATGCAGTCTTTCGATGAAGGAGGTCACCTCCCCTTTGCTCAAAATGCCCCACACTTTCGAACGCCTCTGCCATTTCTCTGCCTCATCCTTAGGTTCCCTTCTATGTCATTCCCCCACCATTTTCCTTCTCATTCTATAGACAAATCTTCTGGTCTCAGAGCACTTCGAGATATGGGGCAAGTAGCTGGTATGATAAATTTTCTCGATCCTTCCCTTAACATTCTAAGAAATAAACTCAAAACCAAACTTTAACGTGCAATGATGGAAGTTGCCCAGGTGATTCATACTTTGGCTCGTGTTCTTACACATCATATACCCGCACAAATTCCCTAACACATAATATTTCATCATCAGACTTTAATATTTCTGAATCTGCCTGGGATTCTCTCACTTTTCATTAATTCCTTGATTTTGAGTGGAATTAAATGGCCTTCCATCCATCTTTTCACCTCATTATTTCTGACAGCCTAATTGGCCAACCTGTCAGCAACTTGGTTTGCCTCCCTGTACTCATGGGCCATGTGAATTATTTCAAAAGACTTGAGGAGCTAGATGCTTTCATTAACTAAGTTGGCAATCATCCAGGTCAACATATTTTTCTCATTGAGACAGTCAATTATGTTCTTTGAGTCACCTTCCAACCATAGATTCCTGACTCCAATATCCATAGCCAACTTAATGGTTTGATGAGCCACAGTCACCTCCGCAACATGGTTGGTTTGCACTCCCAGAGGAGCCGAGATGGTAGCAATGCCTTTCCCATGTTCATTTCTGATGATGCCCCCGATCCCAGCCTGGCCAAGGTTGCCTTTCGTAGCCCCATCAAAGTTGGCTTTGCACCATCCCTTAGGAGGAAGGGACCATCTGCAGTCCTCCCTCTTGCTACAATCATTCTCCTTATCTTTGAGAAGCAGGTTATAACCTTTGATGATAGTGTAGTTTTCGACCAGAGCATTTAGACTTTTGTGAAAAACCACCTTAGCATTAGCTTCTTTTTCTCTGAATATATAGTTTTTTCGCTCCTTCCACACCCCCTAGCAAAGATGAGGGAGAGACTAGGCCCATAAGCCTTGACTCACATCCCCAGCCACCCCACTTTACCACTATTGGAATAGCTCTGCTATGTTACTAGGAAAGACCCAGGTCTACTTTAAAAAAGCCAGGAAAGAAGACCATATGTTCTTGGTAAAGTGGCAATGGATGAAAAGGTGATCAACACTTTCCAGATGCATTTTACATAGGATGCATTGATTAGGAATCTGATGGCCTCTCTTGATAAGGTTGTCCATCGTCAATATTCAGTTTTGGAGCATTAACCAGAAAAAAATGTTGATTTTGGGAGTGAGGCCAGCGAACTAAGCATTGGCCCAGACAGGGACAAGACCACTCCTCTACATGGTATTATAGCCCGATGCCACAGTGTAGTTGCCATCCTTGGTCAGCTCCCAAACAATGTCATCCTTGCTGAGAGACAGAGGAAGGAGCCTGATCATGTCCATCACCGGTTTGAGCTCCTAGGAAATCTCAGTCAAATTCACCCAATTCTCATTAACCCTATAGTCTCTGACCCTGTAGCCAAATCTTTCCATGCAAAGCATCACCCATCTATTGTATTGTTCAAATTTCCATAAAGGCCCCACACCAAGCCAATCATCAAGCCAAAAATTGACATCTTTGCCATTGCCAAGTTTCCATTTCGCCTTCTCAAAGGCTAAACCCTTAGTCTTTATGATGCCATTCCAAATAATAGATCCCTTAGGTTCCTCATCCCTGCTGATAAACTGCTTTAAGTTGATGTTGGTGAAATACTTATTTTCTAGAATATCCCTCCATTCTCCCTTGGATTTGAAAATCCTCCAAATCTATTTAGCTTGCAAAGCCTTGTTGATCTGCTTTAGATTCCTAATCCCCAAGCCCCCCTATTTTTTAGATTTGCAGATATTGTCCCATGTCACAAGAGGGTACTTCTTATTACCTTTCGAACTAGTGCACAAAAAATTCTTTTGGATAGACTCCAAAGTAACAACCACTTTGGAAGGAATAGAGAAAAGGCTGAGAGCATAAATGGGAAAATTCTAAAGAGTAGACTTGATCAGGAGCACTTTACCTACCTGACTCAGGATAATGCCCTTCCAGCCAGCCAACTTTCTATTGAACCTATCAATTAAGTTATCCCAAAAGAGGTTAGGAGGTCTAGTCCGCATAGGGAGGCCCAAATAAGTGGAAGGAAGGGTCCCTATGCCACAACCCAATATATTAGCAATTTTCCTCTGTCTACCCTCAGGAGTATTGACAAAAAAGACTGAGCTCTTGTTCCAATTAATGAGCTGACCTGTGGCATTGGAGTGAGAATTAAGGATGGCCTTCACCTATCGAGCTTCCTTAACCAAAGCTTCTCCCCCAAGGATGGTATCATCCACAAATTTCTGATGATTGAAGACCAGGGGTCCGAAGGAAGGTTTCAAACCAACTAAATCACCTCTACTCCTTTTTTCAAGAATAAGTCTGCCCAAGCATTCCACCAAAATAATAAAGAGGATGGGAGAGAGGGGGTCCCCTTGCCTGAGCCCTCTAGAAGATTTAAAGAAATCCGTGGGAGAGCCATTGATCATAACCACAAAGGTGGGGGTAGAGATCTGTTGAGATATGATTTTCCATGTGTTGTCATTAAAACCAAAAGCATGCAGAACCTGATCTAGGAACAACCAATCCACCCTGTCATAGGCCTTAGACAAGTCAAGCTTGAGCAAGAAGCCATCCTTTTTTCCTTCCTCTAAAGAGTGTATCACCTCATGAACAACTATAATAGAGTCCAGGATTTGTCTACCTAGGACAAATCCTATTTGTTGCGGGGAAATGATCTCTGGGAGGATTTTAATCATTCTAATGGTTAAAACTTTAGAAAAGATCTTGTAAAGAGAGTTGCAAAGGGTAATAGGCTTGAAAGAGTCAAAAGAGTCCACACCTAAAACTTTGGCAACAAGAACCAAGAAAGTGGCATTAATCTCTTTGAGTAAACACTTGGCCCCAAAGAATTCCTGAACCGCTTTAACAAGATCATCTTTTAGAAGTTCCCAATATAGCTGGAAGAAAAAGGTGGGGAACCCATCAGGGCCAGGAGCTTTCTTGGCAGGCAAAGAGAAGACAACCACCTTAATTTCCTCCATATTAGGAATGGCCACGATGGCTCTATTCTGACTAGCCTTAATAACTCTGGGGATGGAATTGAGAATATCCACCTGATCCTCAACACCCAGGTTAGTCTCTTTGGAGGGGATGGAAGAGAAAAATATGATAGCTTCCTGAGAGATCTTCTTATCTTCTTTAAGAGAGACATCCCCCTTTTTGATCACACTAATTCTATTAGCAGCCCTATGCTTCATAATAGAGAGGTGAAAGAATCTAGAGTTTTTGTTCCCTTCCTTAAGCCACACTGATCTAGATCTTTGCCTCCAGAACATTTCCTCCTTGCTCACAATGTTGTGAAGATTAGCCAGAATAACCTTTTCTACATTCAGTCTATCCTCATCATATCCCACATTTTGGATCTCCTCCTGAACCCCAACAAGGTCCTCCATTATCCTTTCTTTAGGCAGAAAAATATCACCAAAATCCTTTTTGTTCCATTTTCTGATTTCCATTTTGATGTTTTTGAGTTTCTTTTCCACTTTAAACATAGTAGTTCCTTCCACATCAATGCTCCACCAGTCTCTTATTCTATCAAACAGACCCGGATGACCAGTCCACATCTTCTTGAATCTAAATGGGAAAGCCTTTTTCCTATTACATAGCTCAAGAGTGAGAGTGATCAGGGAGTGGTCCGAACCAAGTCTAACCAAAGTGGATAGTTTCCAGTGGTAAGAGTTTATCCAGTCCATAGTGATCAAAGCTCTATCCAGCCTAACTTGAATGCACTCTGATCCAATTCTTCTATTTGACCAAGTAAACTTCCCACCCTCTAATTCAACATCAAGGAGAGCCAGCTCGTTAATAAAATCCACCAGGTGTTGTCTCCTATCCAAGTCCGGAGGGAGCCCACCTAACTTCTCAGTAGCCAACAGGGGAGTGTTGAAGTCTCCCATAATGACACCCTTAGACCCTCCCAACAAGGGCATCAGGTTGCTTATTTTATACCAGAAGTTCTTTCTACCATTTTTAGTGTTAGGGGTGTAGATATTCATCACAAACTAGCTTTCCTGGTCCTTAGAATTCATGAATTGAATAAGCAAAATATTCCCTTCATTAAAGATGATGTCCACTGTAAAGCTATCCTTCCATATCACTAACAACCCTCCAGAAGCTTTCGAAGAGTCAGTAGCCGCCGACTTCATACCTTTGCTGAAAAAAATACTCTTAGTCTTCTCCTTCTTCATCTTCATTTCTTGAATCAAAAAAATTTCTGGCCTATGATCCCTAATCATATTCCTAACAACCTCCTATTTGTGGATACCATTGAGTTCACGAATATTCCAAGATATGATCTTCATATTTTCTTTTGAGGGTATGTATCTTGGATGGTTTTTTGGGTCCCATCTGCTATGTTTCTTCTTGTTTCTTCCTTTCTGATTTGATGCTTATTCCACCTTCCTGGGGTGCTTAATTTACCCCCTATGTTAGCTTTAGCCCTACTTCTCGTAGCAATTGGAGACACTAGCGATGGGTCCCTACTATTCTTCTTTTTCTTGATAGATATCCAAGGACCAGCATTCTCATCTTTGCAACTCTCAAATAGAGCCTCCATTCTGGAGATTTTCTCTAGGGAGGAGGAGGTAACCAGGTCAATGATTCTATTGAACTTTCTTGGGGAAATAAGCGAGCTTCTGCTTAGGATAGATTCCTGGGAGGGGCCCCAAACCTCCACGGTGCCCTCCAGCTCCTAGGTCTCAGGCACTAATGAATCCTCTATGATTTCCTCCAAAATGAACTCCCCATCCTCAGGAAGGTTCCTGCTTCCTATATCTCCCTCCTTAGTAGTAGAAGCTTGCATATCAGGGCAGCTATCTCCATCAACCTTATCTCTGTTGCCACTTTCCTTGTGGGACTCAGGCTGAACCCTATTGTCAAGGTTTTCCTTACTCTCCAGACATCTATCTTCAGGAGGGATCACAGAAAGGCCCTTGGGTTTTTCCCCTTGAGGATCCACCCCTTGAGAAGTTCTCTCCAGAGCTTTCTCCTTCCACACCTTCTTGGATCCTTCATCTTGATTCAAGCCTTTTTGCTACTTCTGGGTCTCTTTTTTCTTTCCTTGCTTATTTTGGGCCTTACGTGCTTTTTCCTTCTCTATGAAGATTGGGCATATTTTGGCCTTGTGACCCACCTTTTTATAGTGGAAACAGGCAAAAGGCACATTTTCACAGTCGATCTACTGCACTCACCTTCCCAGCCTAGATTGAAACTCTATCGCTTTAGGCATATCCTGTCCTTTGACTACCCCCACACATATTCTAGCATATGTAAGTCTTTTTTTGGTAGCAGTGACAGGATCAATGGATAAAAGCTGACCAAAACAACTGGCAATGTCGTCAAAAATGTCCTCGTGCCAATATTCCAGAGGAAGCTCTAGAAGCCTAATCGAGACCGGAGCTTGGGTCAAGAAATCATTGTTTAGATCTAGATTGGAGGTCCATTTTTGGAGGATAAGCGTTGATCTCCCCATCGACTAGTTACCTGCACAAAAAATCTTATAGTAATCTTCTGAGCAGGAGAACTCAAAAGACATGAAGCCCTTGGCCATAGCCGTGACTTCAACCTGTCCTTTTAAATCCCATTTTTTCTTTGTAAAGGTTCTGACCAAATCAATATTCGGTCTTGTGCCTATGAACTTGCCAACAAGCATAGCAGCCATACTCTGAATGTTGTGATTAATAAGCTCCGAAGGCACTTCCAAAGAAAAAGTACCTTTCTCTTTGTTGTAGATGTTTTTGATCTTGGGGAAGGACTTACCCGAGGGTTTGACTCCAAACAAATTAGACCAACATCCCAACGGGCATGGAGCTTGCCCCAATTTATCACCTGGATCTGGCTACAAAGCCCATGTGTCCCCTTCATCTGTCGCATCTTTCTTTCCACTGTCCTTCTCCTGCATCATGCCCGCATCCTGATCAGGCAATCCCTTCTTTGCATGTTTCCCGCTTGAATTTCCATTCAAATTTTTTCCCTCCTCTCCGCTCGCGCTTGCCATATTTTCAAGTTTCTAGTTATTATATTATTCATCGATAGGTTTGTTTAGAATTATGCTCATTATTTTTTTTATTGTCAATCTATGTCTTCCTCAATTGTTCTTCAATAGTCATATCTTCTACACCTTCCCACATGATACTTCTTGCTACACCTTTTCATATAGCCCCAAAGACATAAAAGGAACCTTCTTGAAACATTTGATCTTCCTTTATACTTTTTCATGTGGCAATTCAATCGTTGGAAGAGGAAATCAAGTATTTTTTAGTTACAAATTGAATCAACACCTTTATTAATGATAACATTCTCCTATATATACATTTTTTTTTTTGAAAATTGAACTCTTCTTAATTGAATAGTCATCAATAAAGAATTGTGTCCATATATTAATAGCTTAGTAAACTCACAACATTATGCTCCAAATTGTTGGCATTTGAAAAAAAATTCCCCATAGTAGATCTTTAACTTTTCCTTTAGTGCTATTCTAGAAAATTAGCATAGTCAAGAACATTGAAAAAATCTTCTCTGGGGTTGTTGTGTAAAGACTGAAATTTTGACACAAAAGCCACATCAACAAAAATAGTAAAGACTAAGGAGTTGGTCAAAAAGTCAATGGTCGAATGCATAAGTTGACATGATATAAATAGATTCCCTATGAAAAAGGAATAATAGAAGTACAAATATCGACCAAAACTATTGAAATGATAAGGCATACCTATGTCTAAAGATAAGAGGAATTTTGACCATATGTATAAAGTCTTAGAAAAAATACAATAAGAGATGTCACATCAAATATAATGCAAGTACCGACCATCATGTCTGAATTTTGACTCAAGAGATTTTTGACTAACTGTCGAATCACATCAATGAAAGATAAAGATTATATCAAATATGAACTTCCATATACCTAATAATAAAGGTAAACATCAAAAGTCACCGAATACCACCATGTCGTATACAAGAAGCATATAGTATTGTAAAGGAAAGTCCTTCATGAAAGAAGCTTCAAACACCTATTCAAAAAATTCATCTAATGCGAGAATATTGTGAGAGTGTGTTTCCACCCTACTACAAAGCATTAACGCTTCCCTAAAATCCTTCTTGACATGAAGGATACCCAACCCAGCTAGAAGCATTCTAACAAAGTAAAACTAACAGAAGTAACGGAATTGTGCACTACAACATGTCTACTTCCAAACACTAAAGTAATGAGGTCATGTCATAATATTGAACTCCCCTCAATAAATAAATATCCCAAAAGCAAGCATACCATGAAACAACCTCTTACGACATATGGTGTAATCAAGATGCATGCTAAACAAAAAAAGAAACTATTTTTCTATCTAGTACCATTTAAGAGGTCTTTAAAGTCCATCTCAACATATGGAGTCGTAGTGATAATAAACACAACACACATTTCATTGTATAGTCAAGAGTTCTCAAATCATGTTATATGGAAAATTAAAATTAAGTCATGATAAGAATGATAAAATGAATGAGTAAAACAAAAACCATATAAAGAGAAAGTTTAATGCATTTCGATCATAATTTAAACTCACAAGTTCCAAATTATCTTCATATAGTAGATATCAACTTGTGTTTGAGAAACAAATCACTCTTTAATCTAAAGTACTTTCAATAACTCTACTATAGTAAGAAATTTACAATTACAATAACTAAGAATTAATCATCAAATAAAAACTACATTAAAACATAGTTCCTACTACCACAACATTAAAATAAAAAAATATCAAATATGTTGACATACAAGTTACATTATGAAGTGATATTAAATAGTTCAAAGATCTTCCTATCTATTTGAAGAAGTAACACAATATTATTTATCACAGTTTTCATATCTATCAAAATGACTTTTATCACCAAAAGCATATCAAACATAGTCTATATTTATTTTGGATGAAGTATAACATTTTAAAGTAAATTTTATAATAAATAATGAGCTCATGCACAACTACTATCTTGTATCTATTTCTATAACAAGGTAGTGAATTTTGAAGGATGGTGATAAGAATAATTGATGTTTTCATAACCCCCAAATCTTCATATCCAATTTTCTTGTCACTAATCAATGATTCCTTATCTTTAAAAGTCCAATTGATAAATCTATTTTTGGGATTATGGAAAGGTGAGTTACTGAGAGGAGAGGGGTGAGCCAGTAACCCTAAAAACATTTCAACTGAATCCTTGAAGAAATACAATTCATTAACTGACTATATCATTTGTATTCACCATACATTCAATAACATAATTTAAATGTAAATACTTGTAAACTAGTCAAATAAGCATACATGAAACTTCATACACATAACACATGTATTTTGGTATCATATAAACCCTTGTTAGAAGGTAAAAACTGTGGTGGGGATGGAACCCACAAAGCTTCACTTCTACATAAATAAAGTTGTCAGTTAAGGCTTACAAAGATTGATTCCTTCCGGTGCTCTTACCTTGTTAGGAGTAACAAAAATATTAGCTAGATCTACTTGGTTAGAGGATTTTAGAAAAATTATTCAAGTGTGCACTCAGTTAAGAGATTTTACTTAATACTTTTAAGTCTACTATGTTAGGACATTTTAAGTCTACTACAATTGCTAAAGAGTATTAGTGAAGTTTGATCTATTTGAAAAAACAACTTACTTTGTTGATATTAGATCCATTAAGTACAATAATGAAATCACGTTATTGTGATGAATGTGTCTTTTTGTACTACTCGGTAGCCTTTGAACTATTTCTGGTAAACTGAATACTATCTCAATGCTTCAACATAACCCTGTCAGATCTTTAGGAGTCTCCCAATGATGACTACTTCATATGTGATACATGTCAAAATGATATCTTTACAATGCTTATATCAAATTATTTGACCTAATTAGGGTTTTGACACTATCTAGAAAACCTAAGATCAACGGCTCAAATGATTAACCTAGATCATCTTTACATAGGAATCATCAATCATTAAATGATTACATATGTATTAAATATTCACCTCGATCTTGGTAAACTATTTTCTAGCTCGGTAAAAAGTTGTTCACCTTGAACTATGTGTCATTACAAACTTTTATGTGAACTCTGGATTACTCGATAAATTTTATATCTTTGCCTTTATATTATATACTGCCACTTAGTAATCTTGTGTGCTCGATGACTACTATACTCAGTAATCTCTGTGCTCGGTGACTACACTTGTAGTTATGACCGACTGAACTGTCTTGCTCTGTTTATTGACTGTATAGATGAATACTAATGACAACTCCCTTAGGAGTAACATTCTTCCCCTTTTGCATTAGTATCAAAAACATATATATGTGTATGTCGACTACAAAAGTTTGGACTTTAAAATTTACAAACCAAAAAATGTGTGAACTCCCCCTTTGAACATGCCCTCGATGTAAACTTAAAGTGCATACAATATATATATACATATATTTACCCCTTTTTTGAAAGTAATGCCAAAATATGTACTTACAATTTGTCAAATATGTTTTGATGGGTTTTTCTTTAGATTGGCTAAGAGGTTATCCCATTCCTCTTTGAGATTTTATAGAGAAATCTTCTCTAAGCCTACTTGTGCATGCATATCAAAAAAATTGAGTCACTGATATCTCAGGGGTGGAAAATAATTCATTTTCCTTGTTCATGTGTTTCTACGTCACCTTTAAGTGGAGTAATAACTTGGCATGAAGCTTGGTTACCTGTTCTCTTACTTTGTCCTCTTCCTTCCTCAACTCTAGTCTTAACCGTTGAATATTTGAGAATTTTATTTAATGCTCATAAAATGCATTGGGCTTGGTTGTTAGACTATTTGCACTATTCTTTAGATCTTCATCTAGTTGCTTTATCTTTTCACCAATATCAGTAGTGAAAGAGTCTATAGTGCATAATTGTTACAAAATTGTAATAACCCTTTGAATGATACTTTCTAATTTCGTTATTGTCTCAGAAAGTTTTACCTTATTGATTGCACATTATTGGCATCCACTGCTTGGCTTCTTTTCTCGGTCAATTTGTACTAATTCTTTTGTTCTTCTCTTTCTTTTATCATCTTCTTGGCATCAGTAGTTGGCCCATATTTCTTTAGTAGGAGTAACATGAATTTCTTCTAATCCAATTTTAGGTTTAGTTGTGGCCTAATTCTATTTTTCATCAACATGGACATTTGTACCCTCTACCAATTTATTCAATATCTAATTATGGCATTGATAAGATTTTCTTGTATTAAAATATCCCAAATAGATACCCTCATTTAATCTTGTATCAAACTTGCCACAATTACCTTCATCTCTCTTGATATAGCATTTTCTTCTAAAAATATTGAATTATTTAACAACATTTGCTTTACAAAATCATAGCTCATAGGGTGTCTTTGTATAATTCACTTTGATCTGTATCCTATTAAAAATATAGACAACTATATGTACAATATCTCTCCAATGTGTAGTACGAATATTTTCATCATTCAGCATTGTCATAGCCATTTTAACAACAATGTTATTTTTTCTTTCCACTACTCCATTTTGTTGGGTATTGGGTATGTGTGGGATCATGGTATGCCAAAAAGTGGCGATGTGAAAAAGAAGTCCTGATTGATAGACTCTTTGAAAAATAACTATAACTTTCAAACAATGTAACATTTTTTAAATCTAAAATATACATCACATTTTATGCTTCACCTAATACAATAATAATAAATAATTATTTCAATTTGATGAAGTTTAGACTAAGTTAAGATGGTTAGACATGAGATTTTTTATATTCAAGAAAATTTGTGGCAGAAATATCATAATTAATTATTTACTTGTAAAAAAAATATACATCACATCCAAACATGATTCTACTACTTTTATCTAGAATCTTATAAAAAAATATTATCATTTGATTTTGTTTAATGTGGTTAGACATACACCTACTTGTTATCTTTGTAGTCCAGATTGATAGACTTATTGAAACAAAGCTATAACTTTCAAATTGTATAACATTTTTGAAATCCAAAATATGTGTCACATTCTATGATTTTCCTACTATAAGAAAATAAAAAAAGTTTTCAATTTGATAATGTTTAGACTAAGTTAACATGGTCAGACACGAGAGTTTTTGTATTCTGGAAAAGTTGTAGAAGAAAAATCATAATTAATTATTTACTTAGAAATAAATTTAAAAAAAAAAATGTGTCACATTCGGACATGAGTCTACTACTTATATCTAGAATGTTGTAAAAAAAATTATCATTTGATTGTGTTTAAGGTGGTCAGACATACACCTACTTCTTATTTTTTCCTAAAATTTTTGTACTACTACATTGAAATTTGAAATTTTCAACATACAAAATAATTGTTTTTTAAAAAAGGCCTAGTATCTTATAAACTAAATTCAATTTTCTATAGATTCTCTTCTTACATATTTTTGATATAATATTTATAACTTGTTCAATTTTTTATGTCAACTTGCCTAAACCTGATTTTTTGAATTTTCATTACCACTTAAGGGCCTAGTTTGGCATACCGTGATCTTGCACATACCCTCCTAAGATATAAAATTTCCTTCTAATGTCATTCCTTTCACAAAAAAATATCAAACTCATATGATGTGAACTCACCTCCTCTATCAAATCTTAGACACCTGATTCTTGCATCCATTTGGTTGTCAACTAGATTCTTATAAAAATTAAATTTGTCTAAAGCTTCATTTTTTTCTGTTAAGAATGTTACCCATGTCATTCTAGAATAGTCATCAATAAGTAACATGAAGTACCTTTCACCATTGAGCCCTCTTGTTCGTTTAGGTTGACAGAGATCATTATGAATCACCTCCAAGGGTCTTATACTATAATATCATTTGTTTTTTAATATGTTCCCTTTGTACTTTTCGATTTGACATTCAATCAAAGTTGATATGTCCCATAATTTTATACCATAAAAAACACTCATTTCTTTGTGTAAAGGAACAATTCTCTTCTATGTTCTTCTTTAAATATTATACATTACCATTTCTCTTGCCTTATACAACAAGCTTTCTAGAACCTATTCTGATTCCACACATAATTCCAATGAAACTAACTTGAAATCCTTTATTTCACAACTAAATTACACTCAAAAAACTATGCCTTAATCCTTTAACATAATAAAAATCACTAGCTTTATGCTTCCCATTAATAGAGATAATTCCCTTACCACATATAGGAATAGAGTCTTTATCAACAAAAGAGTTTGATCCTCCTTCATAGTTCTCAAGGATTGTAAATACTCCTTTTTCACCTATCATATGAATTGAACAAGTGAAATCAATGATCCAAGATTTGGATTCTTCTTTTGCATTAAGAGAAATCTTCAAAATTTCTTCTATATCACTTTGTCATTTATATCTATCATTGTCTTCTTCCTTGATGGCTAGGAACTTCACTTTATCATTTGAATAATTCCCTTCATATTTCAAAGAATGAGCCTCTTTTGAATATAAATTCTCTACCTTGCCTTTTTTATTTATTCTAATAGTTTTATATTTCCTCCTAAAGTTATCTTTTTATTCTTCTTCATTATCCTTCCTATTATTTTCCCTAAAGGGACATTTAGTAGCATAATATCCTACTGTTCTACTATTAAAACGTTTGAAGGGTAATTTATTTTTGTATTTACCAAATATTTTCTTCAATGTTTTGACAAAATTAACTTCAACTTCATTGGATTCACTATGTGACTCTGAATCATCTTCAATTTTCTTTGTAGCCTTGAAAGCAACATCTTTCTTCTCAACCCCAGATTCTCCAATTCTAGATAATTCAGAGGTAGCAAAAATGCCATAAAGGTCATCCAAAGAATATTTCTCCATGTCTTGAATTTTTTGTATAGAAATTAACAATGTCTTATAAGGATTATTCATAGACCTAATCACTTTCATTATCACATCTGTATCTTCAATGGTTTCATTAGTACCTTTGAATATCACATTGAAAACTTCATTTCCTTGATGCAATTAGCCTCGATGTTCTCATCTTTAGACATATTCAAGTTCTCAAACTTATGCTTCAAATTTTTCTACTTGATTTTCTTGATCTTCTTTTCACCTTCACATATGTTGCCCATTTTTTCCCAAACATGAAAAGTAGTTTTTCAACCCATAACCTTCCTCGACTCAGAATCACCTAGTCGACTGATGATAGAATTTCTAGCCTTCCCATTGTTCTCATGAGATTAGATTTCTTCTATAGTAGAAGGAGTACTAGGTGCAAGTGGAGTATTTTTCTTATTGATAGCATCAATAACTCAATAAGGAATAGAGTCTACATGAGATAACATTCTATCCTTCTAGAATGTGTAGTTGGTTCCATCAAATTCAGGTATAGTGTTGGAATGATCTTTGTCCATCTCAAATTTGCATCAAGCGGTTAAGCTTCTTTTAGATGAACCTTTCTCTATTACCAATTATTGAAAACCACTAGATGCTAAGACGGGGGTGAATTAGCATAAAAAAATCTCAACTTTTACTATATCAAATCATTAGAAGTTAAAGAAACTAACCAAGATCAAAAGAAATGTAGTGAAGGGACACATAAAAAAATTAAATTTATGTGGAAAAACCCAACATGGGGAAAACCACAGTGAGAATCTTAGTCACAACATAAGAATCATCAATCATAATTCTTTAGGTCAGAGGCCAAGGAACTCATTGTTCCCAAAGTTTAGGCATAGTGTCAAGGAACTCACTATCCCTAATCAATAGATTTGTATAGGGTTGCCAAAGAGACATGTTGTCTTCCAGAAAATACAAGAAAATATGTTGAAATAAAATGTATAGGACCTTTTGATCATAACATGAAAATCTCTCTATCAATCTATATAATCCACTCCTCTAGACTTTATCAGCTCACTTAGGTTGTCTCCACATTCAATCCCTTGATTCACACTTATCATACATATATTTTTTGCACATATCTCACACATTACCTGCATACTCTCATACCTTAATCCATCCATCACATCCAAATATATACTTATTTTCTAAACAAAATTAAAAACATGTCGACCTCAAGAAGATATGGAATATTTATACAAATTCAACCAATATAAACATCCATACTAAATGTGGTTCACCCCAAGAGATAAATGGGAGCCAAACACATCATAATACTTCATCTAAACAAGTCTTCATCAAATTACATATATCACAACACTCTCCTAAGTCATACTCAAATGTAACACATAGAAAGATGATACTAGTCGACCCAAAACATTCTTTGATGAACACAATGCAATGTGAAGCCAAACATGCCATATAATGATCATCTTTAACCTTTTGATTCATTCTACAACACATATTTGAACCCATAGGACGTAAATCCATTCACCACAAATTAATTTTTTTAGAGACCTTTGTAGACAATGATACCATATGCAACAACATATCTTTACTTATGGAGAAAACCAACTTAAGATCTTTGAACTGAAAAACTACACCGACCATATGAACGTGTCCACCAAACTACATAACCTAAAATTCTAATGTGGAGAAATCTAGGTCCTTTCTCTAAGCCCATTTAACCCATTTCAGACACAAGCCTCTTTATTAGGAAACGAAGCAATGCCTCTTCTTTTGTAGAAAAGATGGGTACCTAAAAACATGAGAGTGCAACACGCTCTGAACAAACCAATTATAGCCAGGACCATAAGTTTCCATCACCTTATATAGAGCTTTCTTGCATAAGGTCTTCAAATACTCTTTCTTATATATCATACTTCTATCTTCCAAATATACCACAAATTGTCGTAGTACATTTATTAGAACCTCTACTAGTCATTATATTGCAAATCTTCTTCATCAATCAATGTCATATCCTTACTAACAAATCTTCAAATCTTCTTCATCAATCACTGTCACAACCTATCTTCAAATCTTTTTCATCAATGCCACACTAGAGGGTGACATCAATGACAATACAAAGCATATTGCTATTAATATAAAAACAAACAATAAGCTCAAAACTATAGATATTAAATCGAATTTCCAAATCAACTTCAAAACCACAAGAACATAAATCAAATTTATAAATACAAATGAAATTAAAATAAAGAACATTTATTAAAACAATCTTTCAAACCTAACTAATATATTAAAAACTAAAATAAATTTTAAAATAATTTATAATAAAATATTTCTCGCCATTTTTAAAATCAAATATCCCACTTCTCTTTATCAAATTTTGTAACATGCCTACCCTAACCTATTTTTTATTGCCCTTTTAAAAAAATATTTCTTGTATGGATAAAACCTACCCTGAATCAATTTTCACTGGTAGAATGCACACATTTCTAATAAAATATAATATGCATATACAATATGTCATTATCTTACCAATGTTCCTAAGTCCACGACAAATCAATTATTGGGAGTGTGAAGTAATATTTTATTGTTTTGTCGCAATAAATTAGAACATAGCTTGTCTTATTTGCCTAAAAGGATATTTGTCACAAGTGCATGGATACACATTCTTTTGTTGTTACGTGCTTTTATATTGGACTCTCAAATCATTTCAATAAAAATTCAAATAAGAATTGAATTTCTTCCCAACTTTGCACAATGGTGGAACACTCCCTTTCATTTATATTATAATAAAAAGGAATGGAAGTTTATAATAAGTGATTTAATGTATTGATGGTTTCTATTATATGTAAATTTTTTATTTATATAAAAGGCATTCAATTGTCTTTTGATACAAGATATATTCATCTAAACTATTACGAGATTCAAAAATTTTGAGTTTTTTTTTAGAGAAGAGTAATTATGTTTAAGGATAGAGAATTACATATGTAAAATTAGAAATAAATGAATGGGTATTTTTAATAATTTTTATAAGATCAAATAATATATGATCTATGAATGCTAATCAAATCGATTCATGTATAAAATTAGTGATAGATGTTGTCTAAATTATTCTTGAATAAATCTCTTTATTTGTTAATCTTATAATTTCTATTATAGTTTTTGTCTATTATTTTTGTTAGTCTCTCTTATTCAAATAGAATAGTCAAGGATTCAACTTTCAAGATATGAATATATTGGATTAAATATTATTGAAAGTTAGATACTTTGTGATATAGCGTGGTTTTATTATCATTAATTTCAAAATAAAAAAAGAAGACATTTAATCTATTCAATTTTATTTAAGTGTTCTTTATCTTCTATCTTTACACCTATGAAAATATAAGATAGTCATTAGCTAAACTATCAATATTTTCACTTACTTCTGTATTTTCTTTTTTCTATATTTTTTTGCTCATGGTCATGCGGCATAGTTCTTTGACAATATCTTCTCTCTTTTACTTGAGCTAATATATTCATACAATTGCCTTAACATTTTTCTCTTGCATATCTTTTCATTTCTTCATTGACGTTTAGACACTTGCATATTAATGTTCCATTTACTAATATACTGAATATTGTGTTTCATCCATGCATCTTGTATTCTACTTAACTTTTCCTCTATTGCTATTTTAAACTAGAGATGAAACTTCATACTCTATATTTTGTTTAGATAACTTAACTCTCAATTCAATGCTAATGTTCCTAATGAAAATGCACCTTCATCAACTAATAATATCTAAAATAAAATTAATATTTTAACTTTACGACTATATAATATAATATTAGATACTCTTTATTTGTATACATTTCAAATATTTTTTGTATTTGTACCTATAACTTTGCATCAATTAAGCACTACTATTGTTTCAAACAATATAAGTAAAATTCTTTTAATTCTCTAATTCTATAGTTTTACACTATTATATTTATTTTATAACAAATATAAATCTTTATATCCCTTTATAATATTTTTATTAAACATGTCTCTCAGCCAAGTTTGAGAAAGACTTGTAATTTTAATCACATAGGTGGTTGATGTTGCTCCACAAAATGATATAGATTTGAAGCCTATTATTTTATGTGAATGCCCTTTACTATTTTGAGCACCTCTTTATATATTAAATGAAATTATTGTCTCTACATGGGAAACAAAGAGTAATCTTTGGAGAACTATTATAAAAAATATATGTTATTATTAATTTTATTTTTATACGAAAATAATGTGTCTTTCCAAATGATAAAAAGAAGAAATAAATTATGAAATAAATAACAATTGAAAAGGCATCCTCTCTATGAGTCGTTTGTTCATAAAATTAAAATAAAAACAAAAAAAGTCTTTGTCTTCCTCTTTTTTCAAATATATTCATGTCATGCATGATTAGGCCTATTAAATTGTAAATGTAGAACACGAATTTAAGATTTAAGACTTGTTGAGCATAATTGATATTAATTAGTTGGGGGCAAAAAAAATTAGGTTTAGATTTTATTTAGAGAATAATTTTAAAATATATGAAGAGGTATTTTATTTTTAAAAAAGGAATTTAAAATCAATTATTTGATATTTTTAATAAGAATTCTGAATCGAGAGGTTTGGTAAAAAAGTTGATGGTTTTTAAAAATTTATACCTTATTGATGAAGTAATTTTAGGATATATGAAGTAGACATTTTAGTTATGAGTTTATGCAAATTCATATTGTGGTATATTACCATGCAACACAATATTGTAGTCATAAAAATAAAATTTTATTTTTTTCAAGTTTCTAGTCACAATAAAGATTTTATTATATTATTCTTCGATAGGTTTGTTTAGAATTATGCTCATCATTTTTTTCTATTGCCAATCTATGTCTTCTTCGATTGTTCTTCAATAGTCATATCTTCTACACCTTTCCTCATGATATATCTTGCTACACCTTTTATTATAGCCCCCAAGATAGAAAAGGGCCCTTCTTGAAACATTTGATCTTCATTTATACTTTTTCATGTGACAGTTCAATTGTTGGAAGAGGAAATCAACTATTTTTTAGTTACAAATTGAATCAACACCTTTATTAATGATAACATTCTCCTATATACATATATCATTTTTGGAAACTGAACTATTCTTAATTGAATAGTCATCAATAAAGAACCGTGTCCATATATTAATAGCTTGGTAAACTCACAACATTATACTCCAAATTGTTCGCATTTGAAAAAAGATTTCCCCTTAGTAGATCTTTAAATTTTCCTTTAGTGCTATTCTTGAAAATTAGCATAGTCAAGAACATTAAAAAAATCTTCTCCAGGGTAGTTGGCTAAACACAAACCTCTCTCGACATGCACATGATTTTGCAAACTAATGGAATTGCCAAAATGTCTTGTTTGGGTAAACCACTAAAAGAGTTCAATCTTTATTCTCCTTTCCCTTTTGATGATTATCCATTTGACCAAAATGCAAACCTCTAAATCTATCAGTAAATCAAATAGTTCACAAAGTAAATGTTTCACCAAAAATATGGATTGGAAGAATTACATGATCAAAGTTGCCCTTGCAGAGTTCATTAAGGTGGAAAAGGAATTACAAAACCTCAATCAATGCCTTGTGAATGACTTATGATGCATCAATGCAACATTTGTTTGGCATGATGGCATAGTGGTACATGACATGGATGTTGTCATGAAAGTCTACATAAATGAGCTTGAACGGGTAAAGAAGGAAAGAACTCCAACTATAACAGATTTCACTAAGGTAGCAAAGGTTGAGGCTTTTCTTTATCTATGTGTTGATCAATTTCCAAAACATGTGGATAGGGTAGCTAAACTCAGGTGGTAAAAGGAAGCATGGAAGATGAGGATTCTACATAAAAAGACTCTCAATGTTTTGGCAATTTAGGATTTTTTAATACATATAAAGAGTGCAAGGACTTACGTGGCACCCCTCTTGAACACAGCCAACCTGCGAACCTGGAACCACCTGCTACCATCTAGCTTTCCTGTTTATTTTAAAAAAAAATTCTAAAAAATTTGGTGATGTTTATCTTTAGTTAGATTTTAGTTATAAAACTTACTCAGACTCTACCTTGAGGTTGGATAAAACCTTAGTGGTTTTTAAGATTATTTATCGTTAAAGTAGTTCTATACATGCTGAAGCATGGATATGTAAAAGGGTTCGGAGTTTTGGTTTGAAAAATATTTTCACTAGATAATGTAGTGAATCGATGTTTGAAGTACAAACTTGGATATTAAAGTCTCTATCTATGAATGGAAAGAATTTGGATCAATTAGATAAATATAAATTTGTGTGTTTGAATTTATGGAATAGTTATTTCTTTGTGAATGGTTAATTCTCCCTGATAGATTCATTTAATTTTAAGTCTGTGTGGATAAATATTCATTTGTACATTAAGTATTGAGAATTGGTGAATCTTATCAAATACAGTTATTGACAAAAAATTGTGATTTTCAGAATGTTATGGTATACTTATTTCAATTCATGTGTTCATTGCATGTTAATGAATGAATGCATATTGCCTTATTTACTTTCACGTTAAAAGCATGTATATGTGTTAGCTTAGGGATAATTCATTGAATATACAACAAGGGAGATGTACCTTATTTAAAATTTAGAGGGAAACAGAGTAATTGTTTACCCAATTGTTGTCTAGAGATCTATTTCTCAACGAGGGTTGGAGTCAGTAAGTGAATTTTTAATGAGAGAAAAATCTTTTAGCCAACACACACACACACACACAATTTATTTTTTAATATTATATATGAATATGTATTGGATATCTGATACGTATTGGATATCTAATACCTCTAACATAGATCTGCAACCTAGGGATTTGCCTCAGGATTGCTATAGGTTTTGGCTTAGGAATTTCAAACCTGGAAAGTAAACCTAAAAAATGTGTTTATGAGATCTCTTTGCATTTCCATATTTCAACCATGTAACTAATAATTTTTTTACATGAAAATGATGAAATGAAAGAGTTTCTTAAGGAGATTCTCATATTTCCACCAATATAATTTTTTCTTATTTTGAGTTTAAAATAAATAATTACTATTCATTTTCTAATTGGATTATGTCTAAAGTCATAATTGATAGGTTGATTGAAAAATTTCTATAACTTTCAAATGGTATAACATTTTTCAAATCTAAAACATGCATCACATTCTACACTTTGCAAACTATAAGAAAACAAATTAAATTCTATTAAGTTTTTTGTCTTTGTGTTGTCATAAAATTCTTGTGTTGTCTTCATTATTATAACTAAGTATTTAGTCGCCTTTTTTGTAAATGTGGCTTTGGATTGCCATAAAAATCCTTTTTCATACAAAACTTTGTTTTTGTTTTTTCCAATTTTTAGAATGGCTAGTTCAGATTCAAATTGGTAGTAACGTAAAAGCATTAATTTTCAATGTATTTTTTTATCTTATTTCATAGGCTCATAATTTCTTTGTATAGTATTATACTTATATATAGTTTTAATATACTAGAAGTTTATCTAACTTTTAGATAACGATATGCTAGTTTATTTTTTTAAGATCTACAACTTGTAACTTTTCTATTCTATTGAGATAAATTATTACATCACAACATTTAAAAATATTACAATAGTTTGATTTAAAAATCACAAAATAGTTAAGATGAACATTAAAACTATCATAAAAGATTCAATAGAGATATTTTAAACTTAATATATAACAAATATTGATCATTAGCCAAAAGTACATTTGATAGTGGACATAAATAAGATCTTTACATTTATAATACTAAAAATACCTCAAAAATCAGGATATATACATCTTAAAATGTGAGCTTATACATGATTCATATGATTGTCAATTCACTATTGGTATTAATTTTAAACAAGCACACATTGAAAAATTTACAACTATAAGTCTTCTCTCATCTATATATATTTACATTTTTTTTTTAGTCTAATTGTCAAAATCATTGAAAAATAGATGTTATACCAAATGGCAAACAAGAATGCATGTTGATGTTGTTTTTTAATTTAAATGATCTATGAATTGAGCAGATGATAGCAAATAGAAATGAAAATCAAACTTGCATCACTATAGACTATGACCACCTTTTTGTTGTTGTAGTGATATTGATAACATACTTGAAAACCATGACTCTAGCAATTAAATGTCTCTAAAAGTAAAATGTTTTGAAAAAGTGATCCATTTTCTAAGGGTGATAGTGGTAGGAAACTATTAATAGGGAGACAAAATTGGAAGAAGATTAAGTCAAACGACAAATAACAAAGATATTGCAAGGAGAGAATGTGAGGCCAATACTATATAAACATTTGATTTAAGTAAACTTGTACTCATTTAAAATATTTTACTTAAACATCACACCTTTTAAAATAATAAATAATTTTCCAACTCTTATTGGCCATTGTTTTATTAAAATAATAAATAAGTGTCCATCTCTTATTGGCAAAAATTTGCATTATTAAAGTGGGTAATATTTAAAAGTGGCCAATCAAGATGATACCGCACTTAATGGACGCATAAGGCACAAAAACCGAGTTTTTTTCTGCATTTTAAATGCCCCTAGAACGGGCCTGTTGTCTATTTTTCATCGAACGCAATATACAATGTTTCGTACAACAGCAGATTTCCATGTCGGGTCGATTTCAATGGCATGGGAGTTTGTCCACAGATTTCACGTCGGGTAGTTCTGGTGGAAAGAGTGGCTAGTGGAGACCCCTCAATCTGGGAGATGGGAAATAGTTGGCAAGATACGTGAAATCATTATAAAATCATTGCTGTCCAATCGAAGGCTAGTAAAAATTGAGAAGTGATGCAGCACTTCAGTAACTGAAGGGAGAAAAATCATTCAGTCTAGAGAGTGGAATTATAGAGTCTACTTTGGCTTGTGTTTCTCTTAATCTGCTTAGTCTGCGATCACTTATTATCATTCTAGAATACTTTAGCAGGACCCGGTGTTGGACAAGGGGAGCGACGTGGTGTGGGTGCAGTGCCAGCAACGCAAAGATTGCTACGACCAGACGGATCAAATCTTTGATCCGTCAACCTGGCTTCCTTCACATCCATTTCGTGCAACTCCGCAGTTTGCAGTGAGCTGGAGGAGCCCAGCTGGGGACAGCCGCGGGTGTGTATATCAGATATCTTACGGAGACGGGTCTCGTTCTGTGGGGAGCTTCGCTACGGAGACGCTCACATTCGGCGACACAAGTGTTCAAAACGTAGCAATCGGGTGTGGCCATGAAAAATAGGGCTTGTTCTCGGGCGGTGCCGGGGTGATTGGTCTCGGGGCTGGCGCCCTATCCTTCCTGTCACGGGGCTGGATTTAGCTCGTGCATAGGACGAGCCATGTCCGTGAGAATCTCCAGCACCGCGCGGCACTGGCAAACCTTACTCTCAACTCTCGTTGCGGACGAGTCAATTTATTGCTTCTAGACTACGCCTTCACCTTCATCAAGCACCTATCACTTGACTGCCCCCATAAACATACACCCGTGCGGAATATAAGTGTATGCCGAACCATCTTGGATCAATTACTCCGGTCTACCCCTGTCCAACCCACACTTAACCCCTTACTGGCCCCTCATGTTTTTGCCTCCTGTATCCCCTGTAAGATCCGAGCTACTAACACCGGCCTTTGTGAACCCATCCATCCGAGTTCACCATGATCACCATTGCGCCACTCTGATAATGCCCTGGAACCAGCATAGGTCCCCCTCTCGACTATGCACGCTCCCCGATCTATGCATTGTACTCCCTTAGTACATCGGGACTCATTGAGTCTTCCTCAGTGAACATTGCATCTATCCTGAGTGACTAAGACCTCTGAGTCCTCATGTCCACTGCGCATACCACCTTAGCATACTCGACATCCCCAAAGCATCTTAGAACATCTCAAGTCCTCTAGTCAATTCTAGCACATAACCAAATAATGCCCAATACCTTCTTTCCTTGATGTCCCATGTTGGGCTCCCCAAGTCCGCCATAGACCTTCAAGCACCAATCCATTCCCAATGAGACTGCTAACCACCATAGCTAGCTTTGAATCCAAACACTAAACACTGACTGCCTTGATCCCCCGATCTCTGTCTAAATGTGATGCAGGCGCATCCTGGGACTCCAGTCATTTCAAAGTCCTAATATTCTACATGCATTTTAAATGGTTATTTGAATAATGTAATTGGTTGGGTTGTGTCTTAGTTTTAAATGGTTATTTTATTGATGTAGTCGGTCGGGTAGAAGTAAGTGTTTCAATATAATAAGGGGTTTGTATCATCGTGAAGTTGACAACTTTATTGTCAACTCTACGATACATTTCCTAGTTTGTTTAATGTGATTAGAACTTACTCTAATCGGTGATGAGAGCCGTTAGAGGAATTAGCATGAGTCAGTTGTGGGAAGTTAAAAAGAAGTTATGTGAATTAGTTTTGGGAAGTTATCGAGTATTTAGGGAAGTCTTTTCTTTTGTGTATTTGGGAATCAGATAGATGAATGGCAGAGAAGAGAGGAATCAATGGGAAAAGAGATGATTGTCGTAACCAAAAAAATAACCCTCCATAATTTGTGGCTGGAAAAGAGGCTTTTCTTTCACCAAATTTTGGGGGAGTAATAAATGATTTTACTTGACTCTTTGCCAATCCCCAAAACGTGCCTTCTCAGTCCCCAAAACGTGCTTCACAATCAAGGAAGTGGCAGCCATATTTATGAAGGGGTAAGAATTAATATTTTTGTTTTAAAAACTTTAGCTACCTTCCTGACATCTTCCACCAGCGTAAATGATAGCACAATAAAGCTTGCAAGATATTTATACAAGAGGAAAAGAGACGTAAAAGAAGGAAGATATTTATATATGATAAAATAATGAAAATATCAAACCACAGGAAGTTTTATAAAAAGGACAGAGAGTTCTCTTTAGAAGAGGGAAAAACAGAGAGAGTCTTTTTCATTGAAAAGACAGAGTTTTATTTTTATGGAAGAAGTTAAAGATTTATATTAAGAAGAGAGTTTTATTTTGAGAGAGTTTTATTAGAAGGAGAAGGAGGAGATTATTTTTGAAGAAAGAAAGATTGGCTCCCACTCAAAGGAAGGAAGGAGAAATTTGACCCAGAAGAGGAGAATAAGAAGTATTTCAACTCCATATTTCTGCTAATAAAAATCAGGTTCTTTTATTGTTGAATTCATATTTTGAGTAGTGAGTAGAAATTTTATTTCGGTTTAAAATGTTTGTGAAAAATATATAGTATTTCTTTTGCATATCTATTGTTCTTATTAAAGATCTCTTGATTTATGTAAAAGTATAGAGAAAGAAGAATTTGTGTATAATTCTTGAAAAGAGATATTAGATTGAGAAAATATGAGTAGTATTACAATTTTATTGAAAGGAAAATAGATGAACTAAGCTCAAGAAATGATTGAGAAGTTTAGTAAAGTTCTTTGACTTCATAATTTTAGAATGATTTTAGAGTAAAAACCAGATTTAAACATAACTATTTTCGTCACAAACTTACATTTAAATATAAACCATTTTTCAACATATTCAAAGAAGATGAATTCACTGAATTATTGAATGATGTTCTAGAAATCTGAAAATAGTTATTATTTTATTATGAGAATGTGTAATCAGTAATATCATTTGAGAAATTGGATATTATCTGAAAAGAGAAAAGATAGTAAATAGAACAAAAGTCTTTGACAACTTTCAAATTTAACTTATGGATAAAGATAAAACTTAGGAACAAACTTGGTGTTTTTGCTGTGACAGGAAACTTGATGAATTTTTTGTAGAAAAGAAATGATTATATAAAATATGAAATGTGATTTTACTTTATCGTATGTTTTTCTAAGATTTATGACTATTTCAGTAAGAATCTCGTTAGGAGAGGTTAAACATGGAATTTATGTTGCTTTGTGTTTGATCCATTATTGAAAGGTGAAATCAGAAATGAATAGCTATGATTTTAGACCAAGTTAGTTATGCTTTTTGAAACCTATCCTTTACAAGTTTGACTATGGTTTATATATATCAAGGAAGGACTATGCCTATGTGTAGGCTTATTTTCATTATCTTTGCATTGAGTGTCTATGCGTAGATAAAAACCAAGTATGACTAAATGATTATATGAATATAAGGCCATATTTAATTCAATACAAAGTACATACTATTGAAGATTATGATTACTTGAAATACCAGGTAAAATAATAAGGAAATGGTGTTCGCATGTGCTAAAGTATGCAAGAATGTTTATTGTGTTTCTCTGTGCTTAAATAAATAAAAGATAATATAAAGAGAAACTTATATTTATTATGCAGCTATATTTCCTATTGAGACCCAAGAGGATGGAATGTTCGTTAACCTTGTGTTTAAACTGGAACTAAGTATATGTTCTTCTATATTGGTTGGATACAAAATAAAAGAGACTTTCAACATGTTTCTCAAGAAGGAATTAATGTTTCTAGTTTCATATATATCGGAATGATGCATATGGTTTTACTCCATGTACTATGATGATTTCAAGTTATACATATCATTTGAACATAAAAGAGCTAATGGAAAAATGGTATGAGCTTGACATATTTTTGATAGTTAGGAAAAGGATGTTGTTATGTTCTTTTATGCATGTTGAATGCACCCATGAAACATAATGTACTATGCATTAAATGGGAATATTTACGCAATCTTTTCCATATGTATGAAATGGAAGTAGATTTACAAGGTTTACTTTTGGAAGTCCATGACATGTTATATTGGAACTTGATTGTGGATGTATCAAGTAGCACATATTCCATTACTCCTTAGTTTTACTTTGTTAGAGTACTTCTAGCTGGGCTGGGTATCTTTCATGTCAGGAAAGATTTCGGGGAAGTGTTAATGCTTCATGGTAGGGTGGAAATGCACTCCCACAATATTCTCACCCTCGCTGACTTTTGTAACAGGTTTATGAAGTTTCTTACAGGAAGGATTTTCCATTTCGTAATCGACATTATGATATTTGGTAAATTTTATTATTTACTTATCTCCTTAATATGGAAGTACATATTTTGGATCTAATTCTTATCATTTACTGATGTGATTCGATAGATGGTCAACTTTCTGTGTTATTGTTTGGACAAAGGTATAATTTATCTTTTCGACAGTAATGGTCATAATAGTACTTTTATTCATATATTATCAGCAATATATTTGTATCTAGTCGACTTGTGCATTCAACGTTTGACCGGTTGACCGACTTATTGTCTTTATATGAAATTTGTTGATGTGGCCTTGTGTTGAAAGTTAAGTCTTTACAATGATAAATGTAATACGAGAGAAGATGAATAACATAACAGTTCATATTTTCACATGATTGTCTCTGTGCCTGTTCAGCTTTCCCAAACGTTTCATTTGCTTATTTGAAATTCATTTTGTTTTGTCTTTCTCGCTCGATATTATTATCTATTATCCATATTATCTTCATGATTGCTAAGGTGGTGGAAACTAATAGAGGATAATTCATATTTATTTTAATGTTTTATGTTTCATTTGCTCGGAGTTAATGTTGGTCGTTGATCAGGCTTTTAAACTTCAAATCTGTTTTGATTTTCTTTTAAGAAATTCAAGACCCACTCTGTAATGACAATGTGAATCATGCTTTGTGTTTCGATGAAGTGACAAACCGCACCACAAGTTTGAACAAAGAATCAAAAATGATTGCAGGGTGATGAACAAGCACACATGCCAATTCATGTTGTGTCTTGATTCCGCATAAGGTAAAGGAAATGTAGACACCTGATGTCACTGAAGGTGGAAGGAAAATCATAAAATATTTGGCATGCTAAACGAATGAAGGGATCAGGCTTCAAAGTGATTCCACAATCGAAGTGACAAACTTCTCCTGAACCGTGAGTAAACTGAGCCTCTATGTTTACAGATTCAGATGATATCATTGATCCATGGTTTGAATCAACATTATTATTCTATTGCTATTAACTATCAAAAATAATGAGCTACAAGAAAAGATGCTACTCAACTTACATAAAAAGAAATGGGCTGATGGTCTAACCCTGCAATGCTTTGATTGTCATGCTAAGACAAATGAACAGACAGTTTAGGAAATGCTTGATCTTGTTGTCAAGTATAATAAGGTTGTACAATGAATTAAGTTTGGATGCTTGAGTCTGATTGGAGGTATCAAATTATGGTATTTGGTTGGGCTTATTTACTCTTTTGTTGTTAAGCTCTGCATCAATTGGTATCAGAGTAGGAAGCTCTTGAGCGTGTGAGAGGTGGAAATCACACCAGGACCTAGCGGTGATCGATTATATTTTTTTTGAGTATGCTTTGAACAAGTTTGTGTAGATAAGTTGTCAAATTTTCTCTTGGTGTTGTGTACCCATTTGTGAATTATTGTTGGGAAAAACCAAATCCAACTTGGCTAACTAGGTTTGAGTCCTTCGCAAGAATTTAGAAGTGTTGGATGAGTAACAAGTTGCATTATTTGGCCTTAATGGAAGGTAAAGAAGAGATGTTAAAATTGTTATTTAGATTGGATGCATGGATTGCATATGAGGAAGTGCGGGAGAAAAAGAAAAATAAAGAAGAAGTGGAAAAGAGAAAAGAGAAAAGAGAAAAGAGGACAACAAAAGAAAACAAGAAGAAAGAAGAAAGAAGATGGAAGATGACTTAACAACATTTGAGATGAAGTTAGAAACAACATGAGGAAAAGAGATCAAGCTATACTTGAATTGATTGAAGCCCAGATAGCATATGAAGAATAAAAAATGGAGCAGAAGAGTTGTCCATTGGAAGGATAAGAGGAGCAAACTGATGTTGGTGAAGAGAAGAAGGTTGTGGATGAGCCTTGTGTTGAGAAGGTTCTAGTTGAAGACAGAGATGCTAAAATGATTGTGGATTTTGGCAGCAGTGATTTGATTCTGAAAAAGCTTCAGGATATGGTTCATGATGATCAAATGGAAGATGATGTGATCTTACATGACAACACATTAGTGTTGGTGAGCGTGATAGATCACTTGGAAGTAGTTCAAAATGAAGAAACTTTTTCTATTGCTGGATATGGAGATGGAGTTCTGATTCTTTTACAGGATCAATGCAGTATTCAAATGCATGGAGGAGAAATGTTTGTTTTATTTTTTGCAGGTGTGCAAGGCACATGTATGGTGATGCCTATTATCATTGACACCTATGATTTGGGATTATTCTTTGCAGATTTGATTTTGGGCTCTATTTTTCCTTTGAGCGAACTTGTGTACGAGATATTGGAAGCTATCCTTATTTTTATTGAAGTCTAAAAAATGACCCGCTCGAACTGGAAGACTCGAAAGAAGCTCGTCGAAATTCAATGGGACTTGAATTTTTGTGTCCCCGGGAGTATGATGCAGGTGCATCAGGAGACTAGAAACATTTTGAAGATTCTGGTTATTTTCCATTGTAATATGGCTTAGTAAGCCATTTTTGTGTCTTAATGATGTAATTGAGTGTGAGACTCAAGTAAGGTTAATTCTAGTAGTCTAAGAGTCGTAGATATAATAATGAAAAGGTTTGTATAATCGTGAAGTTGACAAATTCATACTCCACAATACATTACTAGTTTAGTTTGTATGCCAAATAATCATACAACTTGGTCATTAGTTAGTTGGCATAGTGGGAAGTTAAAAAGTTAGTTCTATGAATTATTTATCAGGTTAGTTCTTTATCTCTACAAATTAGAACCCAAAATCGGGGAGTAGAGTAGGATAGGATGGAATGTGAAAATTGTTTATAGTATTCTGTTCTCAAATTCTTGTGTGATTATGCCAATGTGAATAGATTAAACAATGCTATAGAACTAAGTTTGTTTAGATATACATTAGTTCTTGGTATCGGTTTCTATGGAGGAAGTTTATTAGTTTATTGATGTAATCAGTTTTGTGACAGTCCTGATTTGGGGACATTACGACAGAGTAACATGAAAATTTTTCTATGTGTCACTTTATTTGACAGAGTTGAGATTGAGAAACCGTGGGTTAATCCTTAAATGCATTAAAGTTAGGATGGTCTTCAAGAACCCTTACACTACCAACACCTAGTTTCGAATCTTGAAACAATTAATAAAGTTGTTACCAAAGTTGGTTTTGCTCGCATGGAGGAGACTGATAGACTTGTTGCAACAGTCAAGTTGAAAGAAACCAAGATCATTCACAGAGTTGTTTGGAGGGATATGAAATGATATTGAAGATCATTTTCTGAATGGTTACGTGCCTTTGTATTTGCATGTTGAGTATGTGTTTTGTTACGGTCGTGTTATAGTCAGATGGACCCATGAACAACATGTATTCAAATTTTGGTACGGTTTAAAGAGTTGTTACACCAGTCTTAGACCAGTTTTGAGTCATTCAATTCAATCAGGGTTGATTATTAAGTTTGGTTAGCCACGTGAAGCCCGGAATATGAAGTGTTGCTATCATTTCGAAGGATATATACCTGTAGAGTTGTTTTTGATTGGAGCCACTAGACGATATGAAGTATTATCTTGCAAATGACCACCTAAGATAATCACATTCTCAGAACTGTGGGTGACTTAGTCTTTGAAGAGAGAAAAAGTGGAGGATTTGGTTGTGATAGAAATGTATGGTTATGAAGTGCAACAACAGTCATCAAATATGGAAGATTCAGTGGAGAGAGAAAGAGAGAGAGAAGGGGAAGGGGAGAGAGAGAGAGAGAGAGAGAGAGAGAGAGAGAGAGAGAGTAGGAGAGAGAAGGGAGAGTGTAGGAGAGAGAAGAGAGAGTGTAGTAGAGAGAGAGAGAGAGAGATGCAGAGCTCTCTGCTATTTAGGCATCTCAATAAATGGTGAGACCTTCGGTGTTACTCTGAACCCAAAGTGGGCTAAGGAGAGTTCTCTACACCTTTAAAAGATCCTATAACAATCACAAAGCCACTATCCTCACTGGAGGATTCAATGTCTTTAACTAGCTTTACTCCCCTATGCTTGACTGATACTTGGTTGAGTCCTTGACTGACTGGGCTTGGTTAGTGTTTGGTCTCTTTGATAACTGAGTGACTTGGTAACTTCATCGAGTAGATTAGTGACGCTCAGTAATCCTACTGTGAAGTGTCCTTACTAGTTCAAATTTGGAATGGGAACCTTTGTGTTGGGAAAATGGAAAGGTTCCATTGCTTTCTATATGCCTCCTATGGGAATAATTTCCACACTTACAAGTTTTGGGGAATCTAGTGCTCGGTTTAAGCCTACCGACTTGTAGCCTTCTGAAAAGGGTACTATGGACTTAGTTCAAAATTATTTCAAAGAGACTAAAAAATAAATTATATATTTGGATACCCTTTTTCAAGTTGAGTCTAGCCTCCATATCACAAGATCTCAAATAACTCGGACAATGTCAAACAACTCCTGACCCACTAGTTCTAATGGGCTAACTGACTCGGTAACTTAAGGAAAAGTTCACCAGTCAATTTTCCAAGGTAAACCACTTGTTGCACTGATACTAGGAATCCTAAAGAGATGACAATATGCTATCAGATTGCTTTTATCCACCCCTGAAGTGCTATTGTCACTTCACTCTTCCATTTCCTGCACCAAGCACATAGAGATGCTTGGTCTAGAGTCTGCAAACATACTTCCCAAGGAAAACCCCTTTCTCTTGCACTCCTATAGATTTAATATACATTGACCCTACTTTCATTTCCCCACTTTACATGGGAATCCCATGAAGGAGAGGCAAGTTAGGGCATTGTTTGTTTGAAACCCTGGTTCAGGAGGGTTTCTTGAAAACCCGGAACACAAAACCTTCTAACTCTCAACGCCAATGTCAAAAATAGTTCAGATCACAAGCATTGGAGTCCAAATACATGTCAAATGTTGGATTGAACAATCTCCTTCTTCACATGTTTGTACCAATTCATACATGTATTGTTTTACAGTCCAAAATGTAGAGAAAAATAGGGATTTTATTGATTGAATGCAAAAATTACATAAGTTTCATTGCCTTCCACCATCATCATCTTCCACCTACCTGTAAGGGATATTTGAAGACCTTCCCTAATGAATCCAACTATTTTTCAAATGTCGTGACCATTGGTAGGTGGTTTTACAATTTAGTAGCAACTTTTCAAAGAAGTTTGCTGAGCAACATTTCTTGCATTTTGCAACTTTTGCAAAATGTTGCATTCTTTCTCCTAAAGAGCCTATAGGCCTAAGCCATGGATCCTAATGATCCAAAACATTACAAAAAAATTAAAATAAACAAAACACCTAAAAGTGCCTTTGGACCATAGTAAAAAACCCATGGTTTATAACCACACCGAGGGTGACTAGGTCTTACAAATTGGCTTGCTAAACAAAATTTGCAAATTTTAAAAAGTCCCTTAGGCATGAATACCCTTGGGTGAATCCTTTGAAGACCATAGAAGTGTGGATGTTGTGAAGAGTGGAGGGGGTGCTCCTGCACCATACTCCCTTGTTTTGAAAACTCAAGCCCCACTTGAGAGTAGATTTTGAATCGAGGTTCCATGCTTGTTGATACACTCTTCACTAATCCATGTAGCATCAATGTCCAATAACTCCTTCCATTTGACCAAGTAATCTTTGTAGGGCTTCTTCTTGGTTTTCTGGACCACTTTAGAGTCAAGAATCTTTTCCAACTATAAAGGTTGACTCGGTGGCAAGTCCTTTATCCATTTTGCTTGTTTGTCTTCAGTATCCTGCAAAGTGTCATTAGATCCTGCATCACCCTTAAAAGGAGTGAGATCACAAATGTTAAAGATAGGAGAAATAGAAATAGTAGGGGGTAAAGAAATTTCATAAGCATTATCCTCAAATTTATGAAGTATTTGACATGGACTGATCTTCCTCAGCTACAATTTGGTGTGTCCCATAGGTAGCCTTGCCTTATTTAGGTATGCCCATACTTGATCTCCTGCTTTGAAAGTAACATGCCTTTTCTTCTTATTTGTCTGTTCTCTGTACTTTGCATTATTCTGACTCAATGTATCTCGAACTTGATCATGAATCTATTTGATCCATGTAGACAATTCTTCTCCCTATGTACTAAATTTAAAGTTAATCAGTAACTCTCTCAATTCCATAACTCCTCTTGAATGGAGTCCATCATTCACTTGGAATGGTGTCTTCCTTGTTGACCGGTTTACTGAATCATTGAAAGAAAATTTTTCTTGAGGAAGGATAGCATCCAAAGTCTTCCCATATTGTTTGGTTAGACACCTTGGAAGGTTGCCTAATGATCTATTTACAACTTCAGTCTACCCATCTATCTGAGGATGGTATGCAAAACTGAATGACAGGTTTGTCCCCAACTTTTTCCAAAGGGTACTCCAAAAGTGCCCTTGGAATTTCACATCTTTGTCTGAGATAATGGATGTTGGAAATCTATGAATTCGAACCACTTCTTTGAAAAAAAAGTTAGCAATATGTGAAGCATCATTAGAAACTTTACAAGGAAAAAAGTGTGCCATTTTGCTAAATCTGTCAACTATACCGAAGACACTATCAAATCCTTGTTTAGTTCTCGGAAGTCCTAAGATAAAATCCATACTCACACTGTCCCATGGATTTGTTGGAATAGGAAGTGGTTGATAGAGACCTTGATTGGTCCTAATTCCTTTATCCCTTTGACAAATAGTGCATGACTCAACAAACTTTCTGACATCAGTGGATAACTGAGGCCAATGATAGTTTCTCCTTAACAGTTCAAGTGTTTTATCTATGCCAAAATGACCTCCTAGTGTGCCATAATGTTTTTATCTAATGCGATTTTCTCTCATGGAGCAATTGGGAATACAGAGTTGACCTCCTTTGAACAAAAGGCCATTCTGCAATAAATATTTTGAATAAATAGTATTATATGCATCTGATAGAGTAGAGAAAACCTTATAGATATCACCAAAGTCTAAATCATCCTTGTATAGGTGTTTGAGGGCATCAATTCCTATGCTTTGTACCTGCACTACTTCAACCAAAATCACTCTTCTGTTGAGAGCATATGCAACTTTATTTGAAGTTCCTTTCTTATGATTTATGGAAAATGTGAATGCTTGGAGTTGTTCAACCCATTTAATGTGCCTATAGCTTAATTTATCCTAACTATTAAGAAAAATTAAAGCATGATTATCTGTAAAGACAATAAATTCCTTAGGAAGCAAGTAGTGCCTCCATTTCTTGAGGGCTTTAACCATAGCATAAAGTTCCAAGTCATATGTACTGTATTTCTTCTTTGCTTCATTTAGTTTTTCAGAGAAGAAAGCCACTGGTCTTCCATCCTGACTAAGGACTGCGCCTATGGCCAGATGGCTAGCATTGGTGTCCACTGTGAAATTTTTTTCGAAGGTAGGTAGTGCCAAAATGGGATATTGTGCTACTCTCTCCTTCAAATACTTGAAAGCTTCATCTTCTTATGTTGTCCACTAGAATTTTATTTTTCTACCACCGTTGATGGTATCAAGTAAAGGTGCACAAATATGACTGAAATTTTTGATAAACTTGCTATAAAAGGTAGTCAATCCATAAAAGCTCATGACTTCTCTTGGAGTCTTTGGAATGGGCCAATTTATGATAGCCTCTACCTTTTCAGGATCCATTTTCAATGTGCCCTTTGAGATAGAAAAACCCAAGAATATCAACTCTTGTTGCATGAATGTACACTTTTCTAATTTGATAGACAATTTCTTCTCATGTAATCTTTGGAGAGCTTGTTCCAAGTGTCTCATGTGGTCTCCCATAGTTCCACTAAAGATTAGGATGTCATCTAAATAGACCACCACAAAATTTCCTATGAAATCTTAAATCATTTCATTCATTAATCACATGAAGGTGCTAGGAGCATTGCTAAGGCCAAATGGCATCACAAGCCATTCATATAATCCTTCTGTTGTTTTAAATGCAGTCTTCCACTCATCTCCTGACCTTGTTCTTATCTGATGGTAACCAGATTTAAGGTCAATTTTAGAGAAATGACATGCTCCTTTGAGTTGGTCTAATAGATCCTCAATCCTGGGTATGGAGAATCTATATTTGATTGTTATTTTATTTATTGCCCTGGATTCAGTGCATAGTCTCTATTTGTCATCCTTTTTAGGGGCCAAAACACTCGGGACTGCACAAGGGCTGAGACTCTTTTGTATGAGTCCTTTTGTCAACAATTCACTAATCTTTCTAGTGACTTCTGCATTCTGATCAGGAGTGAATTTATCAGAAGCTTTGTTGGGTAGGGAAGTACCTAGGATGAAATCTATTTGGTGACAGATGTCCCTCAATGGCGGGAGTTCATCTGGTGTATCTTTTTCAACTATTCCTTTGTACTTTTGTAGTAGATTTTCTACTTCCTTCGGTACTTCATTGTGAACTATCTTCTCCTTTGGTTTAAGGACTAGGGCATATCCTACCTCAGAATCTTGAATAGTGTTGATCATCTCTTGTTCTCCTGCAAGCATGACTAACTGTTCTTTTGGTTATTCTTGTTGAGGATCAGGAAGAGGGAGCAAATTGTATTTGTGACCATTTTGAATAATTTGGTATTTGTTTGTGCCTCCATCATGTTTAGCTTGCAGATCATACTGCCATGGACATCCTAACAAAAGGTGACATACATCCATATCTACAACATCACAAAGGACTCTATCCTTATAGTCTTTAATAGAGAAATCTACCCAAGCTTGTTCATTTATGAGGGTCTTTTGCCCTTTTGTCAACCAAGATACATGGGATGGGTTTCGGTGGGGTATCTTTTCAAATTTTAATTTATCTACCATTTCTCTAGATACAAGATTTTTAGTAGAACCAGAATCAATTATTAACTTGCATATCTTTTCATGGCTCTTGCAGTTGGTTCTAAAAAGACTTTTTCTTTGAGGACGTTTGTTATAAGAAATAAGAGAATGGAAACAAGATAAAAAATAATCCAAGAAGTGAAGTGCAAGAAAGATTTTACCATAAACCAAATGTGAGAGAGTGCTGCAAGATCAAACACCAAAACCAAGATAGTACTCCAAGAATCCAACAAGAGCCAAGAGATTTTTGTAAGTGAAAAAGAAAAGAAAAACCCCTTTGTGTATTATGAATGAGGCCTAAAAAGCCTAAAGAGAGAGAGAAATAATATGAGCAAGAAGCTCAATACAATATGATAGAACTACTATGCAAGAGGAGAGAAATTGTGTGAGAGAATTGCGATAAATTTAGTGTCAAGTGTGTGGAGAAATATCTCTTTAAGTAGAGATGAGTGAAGGAGTTTGCATGTAACTCCCTATGTGTATGAGTGCCACATTCATACTTAGTGCACGTGCCAAGTGTGAGCATCCTCATAAGGAGGAATAACCTATTTTCCTTATTAAAGGAATTACAAAATATGAGTTGTCCTCCCACTTGGACTTGTGTGTGTGAAAATTGTACCTAGCTACAAACACAACACTTCAGTAAAACATTAGAGGTTAGCAAAAATTGAAATTTTGCAAGTAATTGAAACTAAGCTAACCAGGCAATTTACTGCCTTCTAGTAGGTGTGAGTATGGTATTCTCAGATCATATCAAGATTAGTGACAATGCAACACCTAAATGAAGGATTTGAATGCAAAAGATGGATATGAAATGAATGTAGATTTAATCTCTATTTTTTGGATTTTTGTATGCAATTAGGATTGAAAACTGATATGAAACTAATCTAGAGAAACAAAATTAAGATGATATGTAGATTTAAGCTAAGAATGATATGCTATGAAAAATGATGAATGATATGGAAAACTATGTAAAGCTATGAAAACTATGAATTGATCTCACAAAGTCACCTGTCGCAAAAGCTTGATTCTTCGTATGCAATTTTGCCAGAGTAATTGTGCAAATTTGAGAGATAATTTGTGAAGAGTCGAGCCTTGATTTTATAGAAATTTAAGGCTTGAGGATGCACTTAGAAAAGCCGTAAATCACTCTTGATGAACTCAGGTTGATTTTTGAGTCAACAAGAAATTAGAATAAAATCAACTCACAAAATCATGCAAATCATGCAAAAATAGCTTTTTAACTCAAATCAGAAGTTTAGATGAATTTTCAACTCAAAACAGATGTTGATTTTCCAAAAGATAACAATTTGAATTGATTTTCTGATTTAAAGTTTAACTGCTCTTTCAAATGTGCATAATAATTATGAATTAATTTAAAAATAAATAAAGTGATTCATTTTCAACTTAACTGATTTATGGGTTAATCAATTATTATTATTCAAAAACTATATTATTAAATATTGACAACTGACTTTAGTTAATTAAATAATGATTTAATCAATTAGTCATAGGATTTTTGATTTATTGTCAAAATCAAATAATACAATTTAGGAATAAATATAATTAAATTTAATCAAATAATTAAGTGGCAGAGTTAAACTTAATTAATTAAATATTCAAAATATTCAATTAATCAAATTTTAGGATAAATATGATTTATTGCCAAATAATAATTAAATTAAAGATAATTAAGATAAATTAGGAATATTCCAGATGTAGAATTAGGAATAATCAATTAGGATTTGATGATTTGATGTGCAGATATGCCTTAGATTAGGACTTTGATGTCGATTTTGTTCGAATTGAAGATGTAGGAGGTTAATGAACCTATAGCCCATTTTTGGGGTATTAGATTTTCCCCTCTTTGAATTACTGTGCGAAGCGCAGTGGTTCAAAGATTAGTCTATTTTTTTTATGTTTGAAACTAATTTGAAAGATGAACCGATTCCAATATAGAAATCGATTGAAATATTTGAAGATGTTAGGTCCTGATTGACCAAAGATAATGTTAACTATAGCAACAATGAACTGGTGATTACGAAAAAGTATCAAAATGCCTGATTCTGAACCTTATGATTATGAAGAAGTGAGTGACCTGACTCTAGACCTGATCGTCAAAAGGAATCAACAATGGTATCACATCTAAACCCTTTAGTTACGAAGAACCAAGGAAATAACAATAATGAATCGATGGTTATGAAAAGCTGACACAGTTTACAAGATAGATTAGGATACTCAGATTGATATGGATCTTGATGAATCTGATATGCCCCAAGTGACGAGGTCTTTAGATAAATCAGCAACTAGAGGTGGTTGTTTTCTTGATTACTGAGAGAAGATTTTTGATTGACATAATTAGATTTACAGACTTGAATGATGTGCAATACCATGCCCCCTTCGGGATGAAAATCAAAATCTAGCAAGAAAAGCCAGCGTTTGAATGATTAGAAGCATGTTAATCAATTGTAGAATTGGTTGTACACATCTGAGAACGCATTCTGCATTGTTTGTAGGTCCTGGAGACCAAGTTTGACTAGGTTTGACCATGAGTTGACCATGGGTGACCAAGTTAAAATTTTGATAGTTTGATGTAAGATAATTAGTTAAGTTAGATTATGGATTTCTACGATGATTGAAGGTTGATTATGCAAGCAGTCAATCGTCCTAGGTTTGAAAATTTTAAATCATGATTTTGACAAAGTAAACAATCTTAGATTTTGATTTTGATCCCGAAAATGGGTTCAGAACGTCGAAATTAGCCAGGGGTGCAATTTTTGTGGAAAATAGAGCACTTTGAAAAATTAGGTCAAAAGCTATATAAGAGGCAAAAAGGTCATTTTCAATTCATTATTCCATTTGACTTTTGAAACCTTTGTGGAGCCCTTTGAGTGAGAAAATAGCTGAGATGAAGGTACCTATGTCCTCACACCATTTTGAGCACAACCAAATACATCAGCGACCTCCGTAGTATGGGCATCCGGTAAGTGGACCTTTGTGCCTCTTTGCAAATTCCAGTTTTGCATGTTTTTAGCATTTTTAGGACTTTTTTCTTATGTTAGAATTTTTCAATTTTTGCATGCATGGAAACTCATACGAATGTCCACTGGGACTCGTATGACTTTTGATTTGCATTTAGAGTGTCATCCCAGGACCCTTAGAAACTTGTATGAGAGGGACCCAAGAGTCATACGACGTTTCGTTGGGTCCCTCATATGTCGTACGGGAAGACATATATTGTCGTATAACCATGGTTTGTCATCTAAGAAGCTACTGAAACTCATACGAGTTTTGATGCCAGATTTCATTGTCATATGGAAAACATTGAGCTAAAAACACTTTTTTAGGTCAAAATTCTTGAATTGTCTGATTTCATAGGTTGATTCGTGAGCATTTAATGTACCTTCTGGGATAGTGAACTTTTGAATTTTTGTACTTTTAGCCTATTTTTCAACCAAATTACTGATAGGATTCCCTATTTTTGTGTTGTATAGGTCGTCTATCCTGATGTCCATGTGCGTATATCACTCCTGATGACTCAAAGGTTATGCATTTCACTACCCGACCCGATGAGGGTACATCTTGTTGCATGTAGCTTTGAGTTTCTCATTCAGTTGCCCGAGATTAGGGTGAACCACAGACTTCTGACTGCATTGATTGAGAGGTTTCACTTAGAGACCCAGACCTTCCATCTCCCTATAGGAGAGATCACTATTACACCGGAGGATGTCTATCAGATACTCCATATTCCATTCCACGGTCCATGCCTTGATTATGTGAGTTCGGGGAACTCTAGATTACATGCCTTCAGATGATTGTTTGAAGATGATACATAGCTTACCTATTCTATTTCCTGGGACACTCTAGTTTAGCGCTATGGGTAGACCCATAGATTAGAGTGTATTATAGCTGGCATGATAAGAGGTATTATTATGTCTGACCGTCAGTAGAACAGTCTCTTGATGGGCTAGGCCCTGATGGTTGCACATTTGGTGGGCACTCCTTCTGAGTTGGGTTGGGGTCAGTGTATGCTGGCTCACATGTTCTCCAAGATGCATGAGATCATGTATCAGGAGAGAAAGTCCTTTGCTTTTGGTGCATTAGTACTTCAGATTTGGGCTTGAGACCACATCCCAGTATGTAGACTAGTATGTCAGACACAACATCAGCCGCAGGAGCCAATGATATATGTATATTTTGGTTATGTTACACAAGTGCACATGGGCCATACTGAGTATTGGAGGTGCTGCCTTGATGATAGTACATTTGTGATTTGGTGTCCATATCTACAGATAGAGGCCTGGTGTTTAAAATAATAACAAAATATAGAGAGACAGGAAATTGTTTAATGCAATGAGTAAGGAGTAAGAAGATTTACCATGAATAAACAAAAAACTAGGAGCATTCACCAAAGAGCAAAGCAACAAAGGAGACAATATTTTGAAGGGGGAAAAGCATAAAAAAAACCCCATGATATAATGAATGTGGCAAAAATGCCTAAGAATGAGAGAGAGAGAGAAAGAGAGAGAGAGAGAGCTTAGCTCATACAATAGTGTTCAAGAAGAAGTATCTCATATGGAGAGAAGGAGAGACATCTCTTTTAATAGAGATGTGAGGAAGGAGTTACATTGTAACTCCCATTTCTATGTATGCCACTTTTCACTAGTGTGTGAGACAAGTGTAGGATTCCTCATAAGGAGGAATATCTATTTTCCTTAATAAAGGAATTACAAATATGACATGTCCTCCCAATTGGATTAGAGGACAAATACAATAGGATACCTTGGTTTATCCTTACATATTTACCAAGGAAAGATTAAATTCTAACACCCCCCTTTAATATTTACTTGGGATTTACAATCAAAGGGTTTTAAACCCAAATTTGTACAATGAATCTAGAATTTCTCTTTAGAGAGAGGTTTTGTCAAGATATCTGTAACTTTATCTTCTCCTCTACAGAAGATGAGGGACACTTGTCTATCTTGAATGTGTTCTCTGATGAAGTGATGATGGAGAGCAATGTGCTTAGATCTTGCATGGTAAACTGGATTCTTTGCTAAGGCAATTGCACTTTAATTATCATAGTATAAAGGCGTGGGTTCTTGTTGAGGTAGACCCAAATCTTCAAGTATTCTTCTAAGCCATAGAGCTTCTCTAGAGGTAGTATTACATCCTTTATATTCAACCTTGGTAGAACATAATGAAACTGATTGTTGCTTTTTACTTTTCTAAGAAATTGCACCTAAACCAAGGAAAAAATAGTAACCACTAGTGGATCTCCCATCATTGGGGTCACCTCCTAGATCTGAATTAGAATAACCTTTAAGAGTAAAATCAGCATTAGCATAATAAAATAAAGCATAATTTAGAGTACCTTTAATGTACCTTAGGATTCTTTTAGCAACTTTTAAGTGAGATTGTTGAGGTTTAGACATGTATCTAGAAACTAAGCCTACACTTTAAGATAAATCAGGTCTAGTTAGGGTTAGATAAATTAAACTACCTACAAGTTCTCTATAAGAAGTAGCATCTATGAAAGGATATTGCATATCTATCATTAACTTAGTTCCTAATTCACAAGGAATAGAGACATCATTAGCATTAGTCATATCAAATCTTTGTAAGATATCTTGAGCATACTTAGATTGAGAAACAAATATACCATTAAAAGTTTGTCAAATTTGCATGCCTAAGAAGTAGTGCAAGATGCCTAAATCTGTCATTTGAAAGTTTTGATTGAGTTGAAATTTAATTTCATAAAGTAAAGGAGTAGAGCTGGTGGTAAGGATTAAATCATCAACATATAAGATAATAATAACAATGTCATTTTCAGTATGCTTGATATACAAGTTAGGATCATTTTTACTTCTTTCAAAACCTTGAGAAATAAAGAAAGCATTAATTTTGGAATACCATTCTCTAGGAGATTGTTTTAAACCATAAATAGACTTCTTGATTTTACATACTAAATGTTCATTACCTTGTTGAATAAAACTAGGAGGTTGGGACATGTATATTTCTTCATGCAAATCGCCATTCAAAAAAGCACTATTAACATCCATTTGGTGAATAGGCCAATTCATTTTTGCAGCTATAGCAAGAACAAATTTAATGGTAGGCATTTTAGCAACAGGAGCAAAGGTTTCATTATAGTCTATTCCTTCAATTTGAGAGAAGCCACGTGCAGCTAGTCTAGCCTTAAATTTACTAATTTCATTATTGGAATTTAACTTAGTTTTATATAACCATTTACAGGAAACTAGATTTTTACCACGAGGTAAAGGAACAAGATCCCAAGTGTTATTAGAAATCAAAGAGTCATATTCTTCTTGCATAGCAATTTTCCAATGAGGTTGATTTTTAGCTTGAGAAAAAGTTTGAGGATCATTAGAATTAGAGACAGAAGTCATAAGAGCATAATTGCAGTAGTTTATCCTTCTAGGTTTAAGTCCACCCATTCTACAAATGTAATCACCACCTTCATTAAGTAAATCTTTAAACCATTTAGGATTTCTCCTAGAATTAACAGAAATATTACTAGGAGGAGTAGACAGATTATTACCATCATCATCATCATCACTGCTACTACTAGAAAGAACAAAATCATTAGGAGTATCATTACTATCTATATGTTCATCATTATCCTTTTGAAGAGTATTAGTAATATCCTTAGTATTAGGAGCAGAAACAGAAGGAACATAAACATTAGGAGCAGAAATGTGAGGAATAGGGTTGAGAGACAGAGGTTGGTCCCCCACAAGAACTATGTTGCTGTGACTAAAATCAGAATCTGAAATTTGAGAATAGTATTGGACACCATTTTTAGCAATGCAAACATCTCTAGCTATTTGAAATTTATTAGTAAGAGGATCATAAACTCTATAACCTTTAGTGTTCTCAGAATAGCCAACAAATATATGAGGTGAGGATTTAGGATCTAACCTTTTCCTTTTCTATTTAGGTGTGTGAACATAAGCAGTGGAGCCAAAAATCCGTAAATGAGACAAATTGGGTTTTCTTCTTGACCAAGCTTCTTCAAGAGTTTTATTTGGTAGAGCCTTAGTAGGAGTTATATTAAGAATATAGGTGGCACATGTCATAGCTTCAACCCAAAATTTATAATCCATATTTCTAGCATGTAAAAAATATCTATCCATTTCTACTATTGTTCTATGCTTCCGTTCTGCCACACCATTTTGATCTGGTGTATAAGGAACGGTAAGCTCATGTTTGATACCAAAAGATCTTAAGTAATAATGGAAAGCATGATTAACATATTTAGTACCATTATTAGTCCTAAGAATCTGAATTTTACAACCACTTTGTCTTTCCACAAAAACATGAAATTCAACAAAAATATGAAGGACTTGATCTTTACTATGTAAGAAATAAATCCAAGTTCTACGAGAATAATCATCAAAAAAAGTTAAAGCATATTTAGAGCCTGGAATAGAAGTATTTTCCATAGGACCTAAAAGATCACTATGAATGAGAACTAACTTATTATTAGCTCTCCAAGATGATTTATGGGGAAAAGATTCTCTATGCATTTTACCACTCATACATCAATTGCAATCAAACTTAGAAGAAGTAAACTTAGGTAGCCCATCTACCATATTTTCTTTTTGCATTAATGAGATAGAATCAAAATTTAAATGTCCTAGCCTCTCATGCCAAATGTGAAAATCAACAGTAGTAAGTAATGAATATCTAGGAGAGGAAAATTGATAAAATTTGAAGAGATTATCATCATCCAATTTAGCATCAGCAACTATCTCATCAGTATTGGGATCAATGATATGGCAATTATTTTTATGAAACTCAACCTTATAATCTTGACATAATTGCGGAACAGAAATAAGGTTACCTTTCAAATCAAGAACATAAAGCACATCATGTAATTTACCATTTGGAATAGAAACAATACCAGTTCCTTCAACTTGACAATAATAATTATTAGCTAAAGAAACAAGAATATTCATAGAATCAGGCCGCAAAGAATCAAAGACTTCTTTATGAGATGTAACATGTTGAGATACACCACTATCAATAATCCATTCAAGTGGTTTAGAAGCATTAAAACATACAATAAAAGTAGAACGAGATTGATTTCCATTAGATTTTCCATTTGAGTAGTTTTGAGAATTAGATTGATCATCTTTGTGTTTCTTAAAATAGTTATGTATTAAGTGACCATCTTTACCGCAATAGGTGCAATGTGGCCTATTTAAATGATTACTATTATGATAGTTATTGGAAGGCCTAGAATTGTAATGATCATTAAATTGTTGGCCTGAGTTATTATTTGAATTATTAGTATTGTTAGATCTTTGATAATTTTGGTTATTTTGATTAGTGTTAGAAGATCTATTGTTATTGTGACTTTGAGAGACATGTGCATGTTCGTGAGTTTTAAGTATGCCAAATTGAATCAATTTTACTTCCTCTTGATGCAACATATTTTGAAAGATGACATAAGTTAATTGAGATGCTAAAGAAGTAATAGCTAACTGAGAGTAAATATTTATAATAAACTGTTGGAATTGTCTAGGCAAACATTTATGAATAATTATGTGGATTATCCTTAAATTAGAGATAGGAACTTGTAAACTAGTTAGTAAAACTTTAATTGAATCAAACTTGAGCAAGAAATCATCAACAGAGTTGGAGTCGGTATACCTGAGGTCTTCAAGTTGGTCTTGAAGCTGGATTTTTCAAGTCTCATATGCACTGTCATAAGTATTTTTCAGGATGTCCCAAGCTTGATGGGCTTCTGTACACGTAGAAATTAAGATATACAATTTAGGACTTAAGGAGATCTTGATTAAACCAAGTGCTTCCTCATTTTTAGTCTGCCAAGCAGTTTGGTCAGCTTGAGGAGCAAAGGCTACTAGTTTTGAACTGGCATTAGTTGCAATATCTAAAATATGTCTGAATCTAAAGATGAAGGTCATGTACATTTTCCATGCATGATAATTTATACTAGTTAACTTTATTTCTGGCATCAAGGTGGTCATGGTTAAATACGAAGATTAAATGTAAAGAACACCTAAACTTGAGATAAATAAATTTTAAAAAAATCTTAACAGAACCCAGAAAAGAAACTATATACACTCGCATGCAACAACAGAAAGCTATGAAAGCTTATGCCAAGGTGGCATGCAAGGAAAAAGGACAACTACTAGAGGTAAAACTAAAACCAAGAACACTTAAGAGATAAAAAATCTCAGTTAAGCTATTATTGATTAATAGATAACGACAAGAATCTCTTGCATGCAAAGAGAAAGCAAAGAGAGAAAAAAAAAAATCTATTGAAGCCCGTTTACAACCTCTAGAAAAAACTATTGCATGCAAAAAAGAACTAAATCTATTGCATGCAATAAGAAAAATGTGAATACGAAATAAGTTTCGAACCTACAAAGAAATGTTAGGAAACTGTGATAAAAAGATTCAAACTTGCAATGAAACGTTAATATTCAAGTGAAATGCAAAGAAGAATGGGAGCCTAGAGAATTCATAAAAAATAACAACAAATTACAATTTAAAATAACTAGCATATGGAATTACACCCAAAAAATTAAACCAATAAAACCAAAAATGAAATATCAGGAATTGCAGAATTATACTCTCCCCATTATATACAGAGATATAAGCTTTCATGATATGAAAAATATAAACTTGGAGGTCATTCCCAGCCTTTGAACACAATCTGTTAATGCATGCAACCTCTAACATAGAAACAAAAAACCAATTTTTCATAGAAAATGACACAAAACCCTGCATAGGAATACAAAATAAACAAAGTAGAATACAAGGTAATGAGATTATCTCAAGGCGGGAAGTGAAGACGATGCTCTGGTTCAGCGACCCCTATAAAGAAACGTTAGGAAAATGGAAGATAAAAGACAAATCTTTACAAACATAACTGCTTGCAAGCGCGATTCAAAAAGCACTTTGTTTATGGGATTATCTTGTTCAAAGGGAAGTTCATTACATTTTGTGGGCATTAAGTAAGGAGAGCTCGCATTAAAAAGATAAGAGTGGCGTCAGGAAACAATTGAAGGTTTACCAAATTTTTATAATAATAAAGCACACAATGGTGAACCACGAATATTATCAAATGTAACAGAGGCACAAGGCAGTAATCGCTGCCTACACATGAACTGGAAATAGAAGATTTAGATACCACCAAACTAAAACACTACAGAAACTAAAGAGCCCTAAAAAATAAAATCTTAACAAGCCTGAAAATAAGAATAATAAAACAAAGGCGTGATTAGAAGATAAATATCTCAGCAAGGATAAATATGTAGAGTGCACCACAAAAATGCATGCAAGGATAAATATCTCAGCTACATGCAATCACATGCCCAAACCTTAAGGCAATGACTATCTGATATGACTTATTTGAGAGCAAAAGAACATAAGTTGCACCAAAAAAGGCCACCATCAAAGCATAAATTGCTTAACCAAGATGATCAAAACTTTTGATGTAAATTATTATGCTCAGTAGTCACACGTTAAAATATCATATAAAAAGGAAGGAAACCAAAATCCAATAGATTTTCACTGCCATAAAATGTTAAACCCTCAAAATAAGAAAATAAATAGATTCCTAAGAACAGGAGTAAGAGATGATATTTTCACCCGCTCTATTCAACACATAGAAGAAAAAATAGATTGAAAGAAAGAGGATTTGCCGATGATATTGCGCTCTAAAATGCATGCAAAAATTTAAAAAATGCATGCAAAAATAAAAAATGCACCAAGGAATAAAAATCGCATGCAGAAATCAAATGAGATTTTGACAATTATTGCGGAAGCAAGTATGAGCATGCAAGGAAAAAATGCATGTAACCAATATTTAGAAACAATGATTACCAATCGATAAATATGAGATTAATAAGACACTTTTAGATTCTAAATTAGTAAAGCAATGATTAAAAAATTTAGAGACTAAATTAGTAAATTAGTAATCATGGACCAAAATTTATAAGATTAATATAAATGAACTGATAAATAGAATAAATGCAAAGAACTTAAAATTAGTTCACCACGATATTGGAAAGAACTAATTGAAGAACTAAAATGAGATTCAAATCTCTCTAAACAATGTCTCCGAATTTGGAGTGCACCAAGATATGGTAGCTTCTTTACCTACACACTCAAAACACGATTAAACCAACTTGCTCTGATACCATGTTTAAAATAATAACAAATATAGAGAGACAAGAAATTGTTTAATGCAACGAGTAAGGAGTAAGAAGATTTACCATGAATAAACACAAAACTAGGAGCATTCACCAAAGAGAAAAGAAACAAAAGAGACAATATTTTGAAGGGGGAAAAGCATAAAAAAACCCCCATGATATAATGAATGTGGCAAAAAGGCCTAAGAATGAGAGAGAGAGAGAGAGAGAGCTTAGCTCATACAATAATGTTCAAGAAGAAGAAGTATCTTATATGGAGAGAAGGAGAGCCATCTCTTTTAATAGAGATGTGAGGAAGGAGTTACATTGTAACTTCCATTTCTATGTATGCCACATTTCACTAGTTTGTGAGACAAGTATAGGATTCCTCATAAGGAGGAATATCTATTTTCCTTAATAAAGGAATTACAAATATGACATGTCCTCCCACTTGGACTAGAGGACAAATACAATAGGATACCTTGGTTTACCCTTACATATTTACCAAGGAAAGATTAAATTCTAACACCTGGCCTACGGCTCGAGAGAAGTTTAGTCACTTTTTCCATAGTCGAGTGCTGATTGGGCGGTCTACCACTGTGCTTGAGTGCTTCATTATCACCAGTGTGGAGGCAGTATGGCATCATTCAAGATGCACCACAAGATAATGCTGCTTATGTACGGATAGTCAGAGAGCTTGGATTAGGATGGGGCCCTCGATTGTCTTATGCTCTTTGTACACAGGAGTATAGCGGTTATGTCGGCAAAGATTAGGACTACCATTCAGACATCATAGATGTTGGAGTTACAGATGGATTCATTGCTTGACTCACTGAGCATCCTATATATAGATTTTCAAATCCCACAGAGTTGATACCTTTGATGGAGGAGGCTATGGATGTGACAGGGGCACCGATGGGTCAAGGATAGAGGTGGTGCGATGCATAGATTCTGATGCCCCAACCTACACCTCTGAGGCCGAGAGTAATCATGACTCCACATAAACCATCTAGTCATATGAGACCACCTTGTCCTACTAGTGCTACAACAGGAAGACCTACGGTTTTATAGAGGAGATCCACTAGAGGAGAGAGTGGTACATTAGGCAGTATTGATAGTGCTAATGAGGTACTCGGTGCTAACCAGTATGTAGATGTTGGTCCTGATACTACACAGGATGATGTTGATTTTGATCTAGGTGCTGAGGTGAGACACCATAAGGTGCAGAGAGCAGAGGTTGTTGATCAGCCAGCTAGAGATACAGATACACCTAAAACAGATGTAGATCCTAGTGTAGCACAGACTCCTCAGGAGATGATCAAGTGCTTGAGATTATAGGTTAGGGACCTGAGAGTACAAAGTGCTCATTTTGAGGAGCGGTTCACAGAGGCTAACAGATAGTGATCAAAGCTCTGAGAGGATAACATGCAATTATAGATAGAGGTGACACATCAGACCTCTCAAGATGCCTACTATGTTTTCAGCTATTATGCTAGTGTTCCTGTTGATTAGAGAGTATCGACATACTCCCAGTATATGATAGCTTCAGAGGGAGCCAGGACACCCCGAGTCGAGGCAGTGCCTGATGCACCACCACCACCTCCGCTAGATGTAGATGATCAGGCAGATAGTTGATCTGGCTTCACATGGTCCTGATATATTTTTTCTCTTTTTGTCCATAGATACATTATTCTAATCTTCTAATAGCTCACATGAGGTCATTCTTTTGTATACTGTGCTAGTAGTGCACCCTTGACTAGTTTGAGTTATATGATATATGAGATCGAGATTTTGGTTATGACTTCATTTGCACTTGTCATGTTTTGATTTATGATGATATCATGTGATGTAAATGCTATGAGTAATGTAGAATGTATGTATGGATGATATGCAAATGTAATTGATTATGGAAAATGCATGGGAATGTATGATTTTGATTATGCTATGCAATGTAAATGCACATGTATGTAATGTAATGCAACAGATTGAATGATCATGATATGTAATGTAAATGCAATGATACACATGATATATTTTGCAAGTATTGATGAAGACAAGTACTCAGTCTTATGTCAAAAAGGATGTCTAACCTAAGATGGTGACTACTTGCGGTTTTGCGAGGAAACCTTTGTGAGAGATTCAGCTCTTCATGTCAAGTTTAAGTTTAGTTTTGAAGAATCGTGTAAACATTCAAGTTTATTTAGCAATTTTGTGAGATCATGCAATCATGCAAAGTGCAAAAATGACATGCAGGATGAAATGCAAACCTAAGACATAGGACCTAGTCACTGATCATGTGTCGATCATTTTCATCATTGAATTTTTAGGTAACCAGATAAATCAATACAATTCCCACTAGTTAGGAAACTATAGACATATGAATATTGATTTGTATGTGCAAGAATCAACACAATGCCTACTAGCTAGACAACCATGGACATATGAATATTGATTTTGTTTTTCGGAATGTCAGATTAGATATAAGTACCAAGGCACAAACGCTAGGATGACCTGAATATCCTATCCATTTTGATATAGCAATTTGTATAAGCATCAAAATATAGACATCATGATGACCTGAATACACCTTGCGGTACAAACACATCAAACAATGAAGAGATCATTCTTAATTTAGTGTGAATTACCTGTAGTGACCCTTTATCATTCACATCCTTAGGCAAGATTGTGTTTCATAGTAGAAGAAATAACTTACTAAAAAAGACAATAGTTAGATCAAACTTCCTTGAATTTTCTAGGTATCAATGGTCGAGGTACTCATGGCCATCCAATACGAGATAGAGGCTCTTATAGACAGACACCATTTCAATCCAGAATTTCCAAAGTTGTTAGATTTTCACATAAAAGCAGAAGACAAAGAAAAGATTATGCCCCCAGTCATCACTCTCTAAATCCTATAAAGGGCATCATTGAAGAGCTTGAAGGGACATAGTATGCAAAAATCTCAATGCGAATCAGTAAGCATACAAGGAGATAAAAGCATGAAACACAAATTGTTTTCGGTTTGTTGTTGATGTTTGATTGCATTGTTGTAGATGCAAAATCCTTTTTGTAGAGGAGACTAACTGACCGACTCAGATGAAGCTTCAAAGGACTCTGACTAGATATGACATGTCTAAGGTACACTTGAGCCCATAGGATATGACTTTGATTGCCCCTAGGTTATGAACATTGATAGGATATAGACGCTTGAGCAGATTGGTGTACAGACTGACTTTATTGAAAATAGGAATGTAAAACAAACCAAGGGATATGTACAAACTAAAGCAAGACTAAAAGATGGGAAAGACCAAGATTGCACTAATAGATGGAACTTTTTGAAACAAGTGGCACCCATTTTCTAGGTTTTCACCATCTTGGCAGAGATTCTATTTTTGCTACCAAGGCGCCTATTTCCAGGTTTTCACCAAGGCACTTTTTCTTTTTCTCATTTTTTTTAGTATTTTTCCATTTTTTCAATTTTTTTATACTTTTGATATATATATATATATATATATGTGATACATCAAGGCACCTATTATGAGGTTTTCACCAAGATGTTTATTTTTCAGGACTTTTTCAGATTTTTATAATTTTTTCAAGACATTTTTGAATATTGAATGCCTTAGGCATAGAATTTCTTCAGATGGAGAACGTTGATTGGTTCTCGAAGCTGCTCTCCATCAGTCGTTGAGAGTTGATAGGCACCAAATCCAAAAGTAATAGTGATAACAAAGGGACCCAGCTAGTTGGGTTCAAACTTCCCCTTGTGTTCTCTATGTGATTGATTTTTAGGATTCTCTCTCAAGACTAGATCGCCAACCTGAAATTCTCTTTGTCTGACTTTCTTGTTGTAGCATCTAGACATTCTTTTTTAATATACTCTAATATGATCATATGCTTCTTGTTTGTGCTTATCTAGTAGTTCAAGTTCTTGCAACCTAGACACTCTGTAGTCATCATCAATTACTAGACCATGAATTTTGATTCTTAGTGATGGGATTTCAACCTCAATAGGCAGTACCGCTTTAGACCCATAAACTAAAGAAAATGGAGTAGCCCCAGTGGGTGTTCTAATACTTGTTCTATAGGCCTAGAGAGATGGATTGATCATAAGATGTCAGTCTATTCTTGTTTTATTAACTATACGATGCAAGATTTTCAATAGATTCTTGTTTGAAGCCTCTGCTTGTCCATTCCCTTGAGGATAGTAGATAGATGAACAATGTTGTGTAATCTTGAATTTGGCACATAGATCATCTAAGTCTCTGTTCTTGAATTGTCCACCATTATCTATGACTATAGAGTGTGGAATACCATACCAACATATGATGTAGTTCAGGATGAACATATAAATTTTCTTGCTGGTTATGTGAGTCAGAGGGACTACTTCTACCCATTTTGTGAAATAGTCTGTAGCTGTAATAATATGGGTATGTCCATTAGAAGAATGAGGATGTATGGATCCTATAAGATCAAATTCCCATTGTTGAAAAGGCCATTGTGTAGTGAAGGGAATAAGATCTCTCCTTGGTGCATGAATCAAGTTTCCATGTACTTGACATTTTTGACAATTCTTTGCATACTTGATAGCCTCTTTTTCCATTTCAGGCCAATAGTACCCAGCCCTAATAAGTTTTTGAGCTAGTGTTAAACTATTTGAGTGTGATCCACATATTCCATCATGGACTTCCTCTAATGCATGTTGAGATTTTTTGGGTTCTAGACACCTAAGAAGAGTACTGTGTAGACTCTATTTGTAGAGATCATTGCCAATGATAACATATTGAGATGCATTTCGAATAAGGTTTCATTTCTCATACCGGTTAAAGGAATCAGGAATGATTTGGTCTTGAAGGTAAGAGAAAAGGTTTTTGTATCTAGAGGAATCATGACCTACAACAGTGAAAATCATTCAGGTTTTTGGGCAATCATAGGCTGGGAATGACAGTGCTTCCACCAAGAACTCATAACATAGCTCATGTTCAGGCTGTTGTAGTAGAGATGATAGTGTTTCCATAGCATCAACAACCTTATTCTCCAATCTAGGAATTTGCTCAAAGGTGATAGATATGAAATATTTCTTTAGATCATATACCATCCTCTTGTAGGGAACTAGCTTTTCATCTTTTGTTTGGTATACATCATTGACTTGATGGATAACTGGCTATGAATCCCCATGATCATGTAATTTTGTTATCGGCCACTCAATTTCTATCTTCATGCCATTAAGAAGGGCTTCATATTTAGTAGTATTGTTTGTGCAAGGAAACGTTAATCTGAATGCTTTAGGTATTGAGTATCCTTGAGGAGTGATGAACAATATGCCTACTCTAGATCCATTCTATGTATAGGAGCCATCAAAGAACAATTGCCCTTCTCTAGAAGAAAGATTCATGATAGAGGAATCTGGGAATTCCATTTGCATTGGTCTATCATCAAACATAGGTGCATCCACCAATTGATCAGCAATAACTTGGCCTTTAATAGCTTTTCATTCAACATATTCAATGTTGAATTCACTCAATAGCATCACCCATTTAGGTAATCTACCCATGAGGGCAGCTTTGCTTAGTAGGTACTTTAGTGGATCAATCTTAGCTACCAAGTGTGTAGTATGAGCTAACATATAATGTCTTAGTTTTTGTGATGCAAAGATCACATCTAGACAAGCTTTCTCAATCATAGAATATTTTTTCTCATATGCTACCAATGTTCTACTGATATCAATGCCCCCAGTGATGTATCTATTGCGGAGACATATAGGATCAGAGACTTCCCTTGAATAGGATGCATCAAGATAGGAGGATTTGATAGATATTGTTTGATATGAATAAAGTTCTTTTCACATTCCTCGCTCCATGAAAAAGTCACACCTTTATGTAATGTTTTTGTAAAAGGCTGTGATATGTCCGCTAATTGAGATATGAAATGCCTGATAGATTGTACTCTCCCTTGTAAAGTTCTCATTTGACTGATGTTCTTTAGAGGTTGCATCTCCATGATAGGTTTAACTTTAGAAGGATCAACCTCAATGCCTTTCTTTGAAATAATGTATCCTAAGAGATTTCTAGAAGTGACACCAAAAGCACACTTCTTAGGGTTCAGTCTAAGACTAAACTTTTCCATTCTGTCTAGTATCTTTCTCAAATCATTTAGATGTTCAGATCTTATCATATATTTTTCTAAAGTATCATCAACATAATCCTCCATAGTTTGATGCATCATGTCATGAAAAATAGATGTCATAGCCCTCTAATATGTAGCACCCACGTTTTTAAGCCCAAATGGCATGACATTCCAACAAAAGGTACCCCATGCACATGTGAAAGTAGTTTTCTCTTGATCCTCTAGAGAAAGTTTTATTTGATTATATCTGGAGAAACCATCCATCAAGGAATACATCTTGAAACCCGTAGTCATGTCCACTATCATATCAATGTTAGGTAGTGGAAAATCATCCTTAAGGCATGCCTTGTTCACATCTCTGAAATCTATGCATACTCTGACAAATTTATCCAGTTTAGAAATAGGTACAATATTTGAGATCCATTTAGCATAGTCAATAACACAGATGAATCTAGATTTTAGTAGTTTCTCTAATTTAGATTTGACTAAGAGTGCAACATGTGGATGCATCTTTCTCAATTTTTGTTTGACAGGTTTCACTCCTAGAGCTATAGATAAATGGTGCATTATAGGATCAGGATTCAACCCTAGCATTTTTTAATATTTCCATGCAAAGTTGATCTTCTTCTCTGTTAGGAATGTAGAAATTTTTTGCTTTTCTTCTTTTGATAAGGATTGTGCTACATGGATCAACTATGGTTCTTCTGTTGTTCTCAAGTTGATAGATTGAGTGGGTTCAATTAGAACTGGAGATCTTTCCTATAAATGACTCAAAAGGACATCAATATCTCATCCTTAGGCACCTTAGAGAGGTTTTCACCTTTGGATACGTCTTTTATTTTTACTATTTTAGGTTCTGAGATTGCCACAAAGTGATTTTCACCCTCATAACTCCTTTTCTTTTTTCTTTTATTATTTTGACTAAGATATTTGATGTCTGACTCCGTCATGCTAACGTAGGCTCACTGATGGAAGTTGTCATATGTTCAACAGTATTGAGATAGCATGCAAGGGCATAGTCCAATTTGAAAGTATAGATGTCTTGGTTTGGATCTTTCGACATTTGGTCGATAAGCTCTAGGTGTTGGATATAAAGTTCAGGAAAAGATTGATTAATCATATTAACGCACACAGTATTGGTATCATTGGCAATGATCTGACTCATGAAATCAAAGGTGATACTATGACTTGAGATGGTTAATTAATTAAGATTTTCAACGTCATTATTGGATTCCACCTTGGGAATAAGTGGATTAGACTTGTCAAGCTCGTTATTTCTCTCTAGACTTACATCGAGTGCAGGTGCATATCGGTGAATGACATCAACATGTTTCTCTATGATAAGCTCATCTTCTTCAGGAATGACTCCCCATTCATAGTCATTAGATTCATCTTCTGATTCAGGACCTCTAGGAAATCTAAGAACATGTGTAAAGTCAGGATGGATCCCCCAAGAAGGATTCTCGTCAGATTTAGATTTGAATTCATACTCATGAGAATCTGTTTCAGAATCACTGGAAAGACCCAAATGTTCAGCTATGGTGATAGGTTCTTGTTTAGTAGTAGGTTCTTGTGTTTCTACTACATCAATTTTTTTGATTGGGTCATCCTCAACTTCAAGAAGATCTAGGATTTCTTTAGATAAGCACTCATAAGGAATAAGTTCTAAGCTATCTAAATCATTGTCTGATTGTTTGTTATCTTCCTCTTGGTTATGGGCCTCTTCTAGTGTGATTTGTTCTATTGCATGAGAGTAGTTACCCTTGAGATAGAAGGGTTTCTTTCTATAGCCTAGACCAATAGTATCTTTGTTTGGCCTACCAGTATGTGAAATAGGTGCCATGTGACCTTTTCCCCTCACTCCTAGAGGTCCTTTACCTGGATATCCCATTTTAGCTATCAGTTTATCCCCTAGGCCATATGACTTGGAAGGGATCTTTGGTGTTTTAGAGTCACATGCTTGAACAATTTGGGACTCAAGTTCATCTTTGTATAGCCATGCAAGCACAACTTCATCTTCTTCAAACTCTTGTTTGGAGACTTGTTCTGCAATAACCTTATATGTCTCAAGAGGTTCTTTAGATTCTAGTTTTGACTATTTTAGAGATTGTCCATAAGATTTAGGTGAGATAGGGAGAGATGTTAGAGATAGGACTGGCTCTATAGTATATTCTCCCATACCATTTTCTTTGATTGTGACCTCTTTTGCAATGTCTTCCATCTTGGATGTAGACGCCATGTCTGTTTTCTTAGTGGAAGATTCTTTGTTATTAGGAACAAGTTTATTTACAGTTTATTCCAATGCATTGCAAGTTGTAGATATGTTAGCTGGAATTGTTACCTCTACTCCTTCATAAGGAAATTTCAAGCACTAATGGTATGTAGAAGGAATAGCTCACATCTCATGTATCCAGGGTCTCCCTAGAAGGATGTTGTAAGCCAAAGGTAGATCAAGAACTTGACATGTGATATCTTTGATAACTGGACCTATTCTGATAGGTAAGACAATCATTCCTTTGGAAGACCTTTCTTGCTCATCATATGCCTTAATAATTATCTTCTTTTTAGGATCAATGGAAATTTCTAAAAATCCTAGTTGTGTGATCAAGCTGTAAGAACAAATGTTTAGGCCAGCGCCCCCATCTATCAACACATGGTTGACATGATAGTTTTGGATCAAGACTTCAATATGCAAGGGGTGGTTATGTGGATGACTCGAGGAGTTATCATCTTCCTCTGAAAAGGAGATATACCAGGGTGATGTCAAATGAACAACCATAGTCTAGAATCTGTCTAAATCAAGGTTGTCAGGAACATTGGATCTGAGCAGAGCTTTGTCTAGAATGGTTCTATGAGTTGGAGATATCCAAAGCAACTCAAACATTGATATTTTTGCATTTGTATGCTAGAGTTGTTGGATAATACTATAAGATTTTTGCCTCATGTCTTTAGGATTTGATGATTTAGAGGCAACCTTCTGTTTGGAAGAAGATGAAAGATTAAAAGGCATCTTAGGGACATTGGATGAATTAGGGATTTGTCCTTTTAGACGTGCTTGAGCTTGTGATCAAGTAACTACATTTGTTGATTGATTATCTCTATCTCTTCTTACGATTGTGATGACATTAAAACACTTAGATAGGCATGGTTCAACCATATTTATGATAGCATTGTTTCAAGAGTAGGCATAATTGACTTTAGCACCCATATTAGGTTGAGAAGATGAATCTTCTTTACCATGTTTCAAAAATGGTTCAGTGAATGTTGTATGATCATTATTTCTTTTATGATTGGCAATCTTGATTTCTCCATTATCAATTTTGTCTTGTATGGTATGTTTCAAGGGTAAAAAGTTATTGGTTTTATGACCCTTACTGTGATGGAAGTCACATAAATCATTCTCTTTCCACCATTTCAGTTTAGGTTCAGGATCAAATTGTCAGATCTCAGGCAAAGAGATGATGTTGTTGGCCAACATAGTTTTCATGGAAGATTCCAAGGACTCTCCAAGAGGAGTAAACTTGCATTTAGGATCTTTGGCCCAAGGTTTATAATCAGATGACTTTTTGTTGGACTCTATTGTTTTTATTTTGGAAGCTTTTATGGCTTGGGTGCCAACAGTGAGATTGAAAGCGGGTGCCTTGGATAGGGCATGAACAGTATCAACAATACCATCTATGACAATGCCTTTGTTCTTGTTCCAATTTTTATTCTTGTCCTTAGAATTAGATCTAGATTCATACTTGTCCTTTTGAAGTGTGATATCTCCTTTTTTCACAAGTACTTTCTCAATTTTAATCGCATTATCTACCATCTTATCAAAGGATGTATGATTTTGCATTTGTAAAGGGTAGTTGATTTTTGGATCAAGATTGTTGATGAAAATTTCCATTTTCTCAGTTTCTGGAATGGGTTTAGCATATAGAGAAAATTTCTTCGTCCGTCGTTTGAGAAAAGTCAGGAATGGTTCTCCTAAATATTGTTTCAGATTATAGATGTCGATCATGGTGACCAGATGTTGGATGTTGTAGGAGTATTGTTGATAGAATAGTTTAATTAACTCCTCAAAGGTTTTGACTGTCGAAGGCATCCTAGAGAACTAATGAATGGCTATGCCTCCTAGAGATCTGGGGAAGAGACGCATTAAGTAGGTTGGTTTGTGCATGAACTCCATATATTGAGTACAAAATTCTCTAACATGATCTTGAGGATCAGAGTTTCCATCGTACTTATCATATTTAGGCATTTCCACTCTTTTTGGGAATGGTGGCATGTACAAGTCTTTATCAAATGGAAAAGGGCATAGAGCCTCCATGGAGAACTCCTTAGGTTCCTTTTCTTTCTCTAGTTTGTTGAGCTTGAATTGCATGGCATGCATCTATTTCATCATAGCTGTGATAGTGGTTTCTTCCTCGTGTGTAATGATATCTTCAACATTAAAGTTGGGAGGAATTTTAGCTCCTTGGTGAGCTAACTCTAGGAAATATGTCTCTCTGCCTTCCTTCAAGAAATGCCTCATCATTTTCTTGAATTCATCATCATTTTGATATCGAGAAATTTCAGAAGGTGTGGGTTCTTGATCCACACCATGTTGAGAGTGATATCCTTGAGACCCTTGGTTTGTCCCTCCTTGAGACATATTCTTGTTATGAGAGCTACCTGAGATGGATTGATGTGGGGTTTTCTGATAGCTTCTGTGAATTGATACAGGAGGTGTTGGTTGATTAACTACGTGGATTGATGCAGGAGGGGTGACGTAACCACCTTTTAAGAATAAATTTCCAAGAGCATCCTCTCCAAATTTGTTAGTGTCGTAGGATTGATGAATGGTTTGAGCAATCATAGAATATGTCTCTAAAGATATTTCGGGTTGTTCTCTATGTTTTTGTGATGAAGCTCTAGTTTCAACCATTAACCTTAGGTGAAGCAAGAGAGCAAGATTAAGACAACTGAAGAATGAATTGATTCAAGAAGATAAAATGATGCAACCATGTCAAGATTGGAGTGATTGAAGATTATATTGGATGTAAATGAAGGATGGTGTGCCCTAGTAGTATGGGTAGACTCCCAAAAGATAGCAGACACGAGTTCGCAACACTTAGCCATTTTGAAGATTGATTAAAGATTGATGATTTTGACAAGGTTTTGACACAAGATGAAAAATACTCAAATTGATAAATCAAAAGGCTAGATTAGACTCAAGAGACCACTTTAGGAAAATGATTGAATTCTTTCTAGTTTCTACTCTGTTCCTGACACAATGATTTGTTTGACAGATTCTGGAAGTAGGCTGTAAAAACTAGATTTCTAGAAATTTTGACAACTTTCTGGCAATTTTTCAAAAATTCTCATATGACTTTCTACAAGCGCGTATGCCAGTGGGTAAGCTCTAGCATGACAATTGACAAAACTCATATGAAAATTGCAAAGCTTGTACGACAGTTGATAGAAGATTTTGAATTTTTTGTTTATGATTTATGACAAAGCTCGTACGATAATATACAAGCTTTCATATGAAAATCTAGGGGTTTTGAAACGACAAAGGCTCAAAACTTGTATGACTTTTGACTCCAAAAAGGAATTTTGTGTTAGATTTTACAATTTCTCAATTTTTAGAATCAGTGTGCTTGCAAAGTTTTCTGTCCAAATTTGAAGATTGTACTAGGATTGTTTGCTTTCAATAACCAAGTAGATAAACAAGCACGCAGAACAACAGACAAGTGACTTCAAGAATGTTTGAAAACAATGAACAAGGGACAAAGGAACCCTTCACATGAACAATCAAGAGACTAAATGTGCTAATCCCTAGGAGTGCTAATTGTGTATGTTCCAAAAAGTTTTTCAATAATGCACATAGTCCTAGAAAATGAAAAATTTGGCCTCACTAGGGTTTTTAGTAATGGCCTAACTCTGCAACTTTTATGATCTTAAGAGGGCAAAATCCAATCTAGGTGCACCGGGGTTTTGACACAGCTTGAGAATTTAATCAATTAGGAGCTGCTAGGGAGATCTGACAACCCAACAAGAGACCACACCTATGAAGATTTCCTCCACAAGGACATTTATATAGCGGTTGCTACTACCATGGTGAAAATTGCTATTACCACTTGAGGTTCTATCCACGTGGTTGACCCAATTAAGGGAATGTCCACTACGGTTAACCCTCTCTAAAGGTGACTAAAAAAAGATACCACAGGGGGACTAGATCGGATCCAAGGATTTGGGTTTCTGGTACTATCCAAAAAGGAAGTAGAGCATAATCCCCTAACCTCTTCACTTCATCAAAATAAAGTAGAAAGATTAATCCATCATGCTAAGACTGAAATTATCTCACCAAGATCTATGATGTAAACAACTTATGGTCAATCAATCTCTCCAGAGAGGGAATGTATCGATCAAAAGCTGAGGACTCCAAACCCTGTAGAACACAAGACAATCTCAGTATCCTCCCTACCTACAAGGGCATCCTTCATCAAAAAGAGATTCACATGAGTAAACAAGTGAAAGAAGCCCACTCTCTCAAGATCATCCACAAATAGTGTTCATAGGGCCTATTTACTATGTGTAACAGAAATGCGAAAAGCAAATCTATGTTCATTTTATAGCCCAAAATGAAGTCTGTGATATGAAAGCAAGAAAATTCACACAAGCCAGACATGTGAGAGTTCATTTTAATCCAAATCAAAGTGTTATCATACCATAGTAGAATACCTGAATTCCTCACAATGCGCTTAGTAGATTTTACCTATTTTAGCAATTTTTCTTGCATTTTTCCAATCAGCATTAGCAAATATCAGTCAGAAATAGAAGATCTCAATTGTTAGGGTTAGCTGTTAGTCCAAATTTGAAAATCAAATCTAAAAAATTGCCTAAAAATTTGAAACGATAATTGAATCCTGGTATCAAAACTCGTACGACACTGGGTTACCTCTCATACGACAATCCAAATCTCATACGACAGTGGGTCACCTCGGGCATGATAATTTGGAAACTCGTACAATAGTGGGTAACTGCCTAGATGACAAAATAGTCTCCAAATGATAATCTATAGTTGATGGTACAAGCTTTGAAAATGTTGAATGTCGTACAACACTCATAGAGTCCTAGCATGAGTTTCTGACAAAACTTGTACGAAAATTGTACGGACAGAGAATAAAATCATAAAATTGATTAGAAAATGATAGAAAATAGATAGAAATTGATAGAAAAGAAATGGAAACCCATTTCACCCCATGGTGGGCGCCAAAAATGTGTGTGAAAATTGTACCTAGCTACAAACACAACACTTCAGTAAAACATTAGAGGTTAGCAAAAATCAAAATCTTGCAAGTAATTGAAACTAAGCTAACCAGGCGATTTACTACCTTCTAGTAGGTGTGAGTATGGTATTCTTAGATCAAATCGAGATCAGTGACAATGCAACACCTAAACGAAGGATTTGAATGCAAAAGATGGATATGAAATTAATGCAGATTTAATCTATTTTTTTGAATTTTTGTATGCAATTAGGATTGAAAACTAATATGAAACTAATCTAGAAATGAAATTGAGATGATATGCAGAATTTAGCTAAGAATGATATGCTATGAAAAACTATGAATGATATGGAAAACTGTGCAAAGCTATGAAAACTATGAATTGATCTCACAAAGTCACCTGTCGCAAAAGCTTGATTTTTCATATGCAATTTTGCTAGAGTAATTGTACAAATTTGAGAGACAATTTGTGAAGAGCTAAGCCTTGATTTTATAGAAATCCAGGGCTTGAGGATGCACTCAGAAAAGCCATAAATCACTCTTGATGAACTCAGGTTGATTTTTGAGTCAGCAAGAAATTAGAATCAGATCAACTCACAAAATCATGCAAATCATGCAAAAATAGCTTTTTAACTCAAATTAGAAGTTTAGATCAATTTTCAACTCAAAACAGATGTTGATTTTCCAAAAGATAACAACTTGAATTGATTTTCTTAGTTGAAGTTCAACTACTCTTTCAAATATGCATAATAATTATGAATTAATTTAAAAATAAATAAAGTGATTCATCTTCAACTTAACTGATTTTTGAATTAAAAATACTGATTTATGGGTTAATCAATTATTAAATCAAACTTTATTCAAAAACTATATTATTAAATATTGACAACTGACTTTAATTAATTAAAGAAGGATTTAATCAATTAGTCATAGGATTTTTGATTTATTGTCAAAATTAAATAATACAATTTAGGAATAAATATAATTAAATTTAATCAAATAATTAAGTGGCAGAATTAAACTTAATTAATTAAATATTCAGAATATTCAATTAATCAAATTTTAGGATAAATATGATTTATCGCCAAATAATTATTAAATCAAAGATAATTAAGATAAATTAGGAATATTCAAGGAATATTTCTGATGTAGAATTAGGAATAATCAATTAGGATTTGATGTGCAGATGTGCCTTAGGTTAGGACTTTGATGTCAATTTTATTCAAATTGAAGATGTAGGAGGTTAATGAACCTATAGCCCATTTTTTGGGTATTACAAGACTAGAGGACAAAATTACATGTAGAGATTCCTTTATGAATATCCTAAAATAAATAAAGGAGGATACCTTGGTTTATCCTCAAATTAAATAAAACAACCAAGGAAATATTACTAATTATAACACCCCCCTTTAATCTTTACTTGGGGTGATTACATCAATGGGTATCAAACCCAAATTTTTGCAATGAAACTCATTTTTTTCTCTAGAAAGAGGCTTTGTCAAAATATCTACAACTTGATCTTCACCCTTGCAATAGATGAGGGACACTTTATTTTATTCAATTTTTTCTCTAATGAAGTGGTGGTGGAGAGAAATGTGCTTTGACATTGCATGGTAAACTGGATTCTTTGCCAAGGCTATTGCACTTTGATTGTCACAAAATAAAGGTGTAAGTTCTTGTTGAGGTAGACCCAAATCTTCAAGTATTCTTCTAAGCCATAAAGCTTCTTTAGAGGCATGAGTACAACTTTTGTATTCATCTTCGGTAGAACATAGAGAAACATATTGATCTTTTTTACTTTTCCAAGATATAGCACCTGAACCAAGAGAAAAACAATACCTAAAAGTAGATTTCCCATCATTGGGGTCTCCACCTAAATCTGAATCAATAAAACCTTTTAAAGAAAAATAAGAATTTGCATCATAAAATAATCCAAAGTTAATAGTACCTTTAATGTATCGCAATATTCTTTTAGAAATTTTGAAGTGTGTTTGTTGAGGTTTGGACATGAATCTTGAAACTAAACCAACACTAAAAGATAGATCAGATCTAGTGAGAGTTAGATAATTTAAATTACCTACAAGTTCTCTATAAGGAGTAGCATCTATGAATGGAGATTCCATATCTATCATTAATTTAGTTCCTAATTCACATGGAATTGAAACATGATTAGCATCATTCATATGAAATCTATCTAGAAGATCTTTAGCATATTTACTTTGAGAAATAAAAATACCCTTAGGGGTTTGCCAAATTTTCATTCCTAAGAAATAATGTAAAAGTCCTAAATCAGTCATTTCACATTTTTGGTTAAGTTGGAACTTAATATCAGAAATTAAATGGTTAGAACTAAAAGTAAGAATCAAATCATCAACATAAAGAATGATAATAATAATGTCATCTTCACTATGCTTGATATACAAGTTAGGATCATTTTTACTTCTTTCAAAACCTTGAAAAATAAAGAAACCATTAATTTTAGAATACCACTCTCTAGGAGATTGTTTTAAACCATAAATAAACTTATTTAGTTTGCATACTAGATGTTCAAAAACTTCTTGAATAAAACTAGGAGATTGGGACATATAAATTTCTTCATGCAAACCACCATTTAAAAAGCACTTTTAACATCCATTTGGTGAATAGGCCAATTCATTTTAGAAGCCAAAGCAAGAACTACTTTAATGGTAGGCATTTTTCCAACAGGGGTAAATGTCTCATTATAGTCTAAACTTTCAATTTGAGAGAAACCTCTTGCTACTAACCTAGCTTTAAACTTACTAATTTCATTATGGGCATTCAACTTAGTTTTATATAACCATTTGCATGAAACTATATTTTTACCATGAGGTAAGGGAACTAAATCCCAAGTATTATTAGAAATTAAAGTGTCATATTCTTCTTACATATCATTTTGCCAATGAGGTTGATTTTTAGCTTGAGAAAAGGTTTGAGAATCATTAGAGTTCATAAGAGAAGACATTAAGGCATAATTACAATAGTTAACTCTATTAGGTCTAAGACCACCCATTCTAAAAATATAATCATCACCTTCATGAAGTAATTCTTTAAACCATTTAGGATTTCTCTTATAATTAACAAAAATATCACTATGAGGAGTATCATTATCATCATGATCAACATTATCACTATGAAGAGTAGATATATTATTACCATCATCATAATCATTATCATCATTAGTATTACTAGAAGGAATAGAAATAGATGCATTAGGAGTAGGGTTTAGAATAGGAGGTTTGTCCTCCACTATCTCAATAGTGCTTCCTTTAAATTCATCATCATTGACCTTGGAGCAATCATGGACTTCATTTTCTACAATTCAAACATCTCTTGCAATATGCACCTTGTTAGTAGTAGGATCATAAACTCTATAACCTTTAGTAAATTCATCATACCCAACAAAAATAAATGGAGAAGATTTAGAATCAAGTTTTTTCCTTTTTTGTTTGGGTGTGTGAACATAAGCAATAGATCCAAAAATTCTCAAATGTTGTAAGTTTGGTTTTCTACTAGACCATGCTTCCTCGAGAGTTCTGTTAAGAAGATAAGTGGCACAAGCCATTGCTTTAGTCCATAACTTGTAATGAATATTTTTTGCATGCAACATGCATCTAGCCATTTCTACAATAGTTCTATGCTTCCTTTCCGCCACACCATTTTATTGTGGTGTATAAGGAATAGTAAGCTCATGTTTTATACAAAAAGATCTCAAATAAGAATGAAATGCATTGTTAACATATTCAGTACCGTTATCTTTTCTAAGAATTTGAAGCTTAGAACTTGATTTCCTTTCCACAAACATATGAAATTTAGAAAATATATCAAGAAGTTATTCTTTACTATGCAAGAAATAGATCCAAATTCTTCTAGTAAAGTCATCAACAAAGGTAAGAGCATACTTTGAACCTTGAATGGAGGTGTTCTCCATTGGTCCCAAAAGGTCACTATGAATCAAATGAAACTTATGAGATGCCCTCCATGAAGTACCATGAGGAAAGGGCTCCCTTTTCATTTTGCCACTCATGCACCTTGTGCATGTAATTTTAGATGGAACAATATGTGGTAATCCTTCAACCATGTTAGATTTGAGAAATCTAGAAATATAATAAGAATTCAAATGGCCAAGCCTTTCATGCCATACATTGAAATCAATATTAACTTTCAAAGAGTACCTTGATGAGGAAAACTCATAAAACTTAAACAAATTATCATGATCCAACTTAGCATTAGCAACAAAATGATCATTCTTACGATCAATAATGGAACACATGTCCTTATGAAATTCAACTTTGTAATCTTGACATAATTGAGCAACTAAAAGAAGATTAGATTTAAACTCAGGAACATAAAGAACATTGTGTAATTTTCCATTTGGAATATTAACATCACCAAATCCATCAACTTTGCAACTATGATTATTAGCTAATTGAATAGGAATGTTAGTTTTATCAGGTTGCATAGAATCAAACACTTCTCTATGAGATGTAACATGGTGAGAAGCCCCACTATCAATAATCCATTCTAATGCATGAGAAGCTTTAAAACAAGAGTAAAAGCAGGATGAGATTGATTACCTTGAGATTTGAAATTAGTTTGATTATTGTTATTCATAGGCTTCTTATCATTTTTCTTTTTAAAACAAACATTAGTTAGGTGACCATCTTTGCCACAATAAGTGCAATGAGGTTTCTTATTTTGTTGATTATTATAAGTATTATTATTGTGATTAACCTTATTGTTATATGAGGGCCTAGAATTAAATCTATTATTATTATGATTATTATTGTTATGACGATTATTATTGTTATGATGATTATAATTATTATTATGGGATATATTATTTTGATTTTGATGTTTAGACACAAAAGCATGTTCAGAAGATCTAAGAGTACCAAATTGCAATAACTTAGCTTCCTCTTGACGTAAAAGATTTTGAAATATGCCATAAGTTAATTGAGGAGCTAAAGTAGGAATAGCAAGTTGTGAATGAATGTTAGTAATAAATTGTTGAAACTCTTTAGGAAGACACTTCTTGAGAATAATAGCAATTAGTTTAATATCACTTAAAGTAACATTCACACCATTTAATTGAGTCTTAATAGCATCAAATTTAAGCAAAAATTCATACATGTTTTTAAAGTCAATATACTTGAGGTCTTCAAAGTTATCTTGGAGCTGAATCTTATGTGATTCAGTGGAGCTATCACAGGTTTGTTGCAAAATTATCCACGCTTGATGGGCTTTGGTGCAGTGTCCAATCAATACATATAAGTTAGGAATAACTGAAAGACCAATTAGACCAAGAGCTTCTTCATTTTGAACTTTCCATGCATCTTTGGCAATTTGAGTACCAGTGGCAGCTGGTTCGGTAGTGGCATTTGTAGTAACTTGGAGTAAATGTTTAAAATGAAATATAAACAAGATGTGTGTTTTCCATTGATGATAGTTAGAGCTCTTTAACTTGATTTTCAGAATTAGGGTAGACATGATTAATGAATTAAATGATTAAAGGAACATGAACAAAGTGAGATACAATGAATATCTAATGTTAAACAACAAGAGAAAAAAAATTACTCTAAGGTTAAAGAAGCTTAGAACAAATTGAATTTAAAAAATAAAAAATAAAAAATTTATTAAATGTTTTAATATAGAAGAGAAAAAAAATGATTAAAATCATGAATAAAAAGGTATACTGAACAATGTAATAATGTTAATTAAGATTTGTTTATACAAATTGATAGAATTTTTAAAAAAATAAATCAAATGCTATTTAAAAAGAATGGATTTGACAAGTTGAATTGAAAATTAACAATATGAATTTAAATTAGTATCAATATAATAAACTAATTTAAAACCAAGATAGCATTTAAATATAAAATTAATTTAATTTTCAGATTTGAACAAATTAATTTAAAAAATTAGACAAATAAACTGAAAATAGAAAAGGAAGAGAATGGATTCCCTGCAAAAAAAAGTTATATAATGAATAATGATTAAAAACTTAGGAATCTAATGATAAAATAAACAACTAATATTAGAGTTAGAATGATGAAATAAAGTAATGATGAAAACTGATATGAACCAGAAGAATGTTATGAATTAAAATCTGCAACAACAATGATGTTAGAAAGAAAAAGAAAATGCAGGCCGGAATAAACTATCATGAAAAATAAAGTCTCGGTGAGGGGGGCATATCTATCAAATGAACCGTTGGATCAAGCTAATTTTTGGATATGTTTGAGATAACCTAATTATCTAGAATCTAACCAAAGAGATCTTCCTAATATCTCTTCTATCAAAATATATGGGAGTCGGAGTGAGGTACTGTAAAAAAAGAGATTAATTTATAACAAAGTGTAATATATCAGAGATTAATTTATAACAACAAATAAATATCAGAGATAAACAGAGAAGATGAAATAATAAAGATTAGATTTAAGAGAAGATTTAAAGGTTAGAATAGATATTATTAACAATAAGAAAAGTAATCAGCAATGAAAATTAGATTAGAAGCATGTAAAATGAGAAATCAATAGATTAGAGAGTTATATACTGTCAAGATATAGAAAGGATTTATTTTAACCAGCAAAGAAAATGAAATAAACAATGAATTTGTTATTTTATGCAAATGAGAAATACCTGCAAAAAGAGTAAAATATATTCATGCAAGGGATTAGAAATCTAAAAAAAAATGAGTGAGGCCTGCAACAAGTAAAAAAACCTGCATGCACAAGATTTTAGAAAACTGAATATGAAAGGTTAGATAAAACCAAATGAAATAAAGATTGGGTCTTGCTCCTTTGAATGTCGCCTTCCTACAAAACACTTAAACATGGATTAATAGCTAGCTTTGATACCATGTTAGAAGAAATAAGAGAATGGAAACAAGATAAAAAATAAATCTAAAATAAACGAAGATATTGTTTGGCGGCAAGCCTTCCAAAGAGGGTTAGAGAAAAAAAACTTAATAAATAAACAAGTTACAGCTGCAAAAAAAGTTAGATCTATAAGATAAAGCTTGAAAAATCTTGCTCCTTTGAATTTCGCCTTCCTACAAAACACTTAAACAAGGATTAGTAGCTAGCTCTGATACGATGTTATAAGAAATAAGAGAATGGAAACAAGATAAAAAATAAATCTAAAATAAACTAAGATATTGTTTGACGGCAAGCCTTCCAAAGAGGGTTAGAGAAAAAAAACTTAATAAATAAACAAGTTAGAGCTACAAAAAAAGTTAGATCTATAAGATAAAGCTTGAAAAATCTTGCTCCTTTGAATGTCGCCTTCCTACAAAACACTTAAACAAGGATTAGGAGATAGCTCTGATACCATGTTAGAAGAAATAAGAGAATGAAAATAAGATAAAAAATAATCCAAGAAGTGAAGTGCAAGAAAGATTTTACCATAAACCAAATGTGAGAGAGTGTTGCAAGATCAAACACCAAAACCAAGATAGTACTCCAAGAATCCAACAAGAGCCAAGAGATTTTTGTAAGTGGAAAAGAAAAGAAAAACCCCTTTGTGTATTATGAATGAGGCATAAAAAGCCTAAAAAGAGAGAGAAATAATATGATCAAGAAGCTCAATACAATATGATAGAACTACTATGAAAGAGGAGAGAAATTGTGTGAGAGAATTGTAAGAAATTTAGTGTCAAGTGTGTGGAGAAATATCTCTTTAAGTAGAGATGAGTGAAGGAGTTTGCATGTAACTGCTTATGTGTATGAGTGCCACATTCATACTTAGTGTGTGCCAAGTGTGGGCATCCTCATAAGGATGAATAAACTATTTTCCTTATTAAAGGAATTACAAAAAATGAGTTGTCCTCCCACTTGGACTAGAGGACAAAATTACATGTAGAGATTCCTTTAGGAATATCTTAAAATAAATAAAGGAGGGAACCTTGGTTTATCCTCAAATTAAATAAAACAACCAAGGAAAGATTACTAATTCTAACAAGGTTCCACTGGAATGGGTGCTTGGATCAAAGTCCTCTTCATCATGAGGCTTACTCCATCTTCTCTAGTACAGTCTATCATACTGTCATCGTCATCTTCTTGCACTAGGTTGGTTCTTCTTTCACCTTGGTTATTATCCTTCTCTCTATCTGGACACCTATTGGTGTAGTTCCCTGTTTGATTGTAGTTAAAACATCTGATTTGTCCATTGTTTATTCCTCCATTTCTACTCCTGTTGTTTCCTCTTCTACCTCTGTATCCACCTCTTGAACTGATTTCTCCTTGGGTGTTTTCCTTATTAGATTCTCCTTATGGTCTATTGTTCTGTCCTCTTCCTCCAAAGTTTCCTCTACCTCTTTTGTTCTTTTTTTTTCCTCTACCACTCTGTTCATTCCTCCTTTTGAACTTTTCTTCAACTTTCAATGCCAATTGATAGCATTAGTTTATGGTGGTAGGGATTTTCAAACTGAGTTCATCTTGAATTTTGACCCTTAGGCCTTGCATATACTGAGAAAGCTTTACACATTCTAGTTCATCAAGCTTGGATTTCATCACCAATCTCTAAAATTCTTCAGTATAGCTAGAGATGTCCATCTCTTTATGTCTTAGACTCATTCTTCTTTTATGAAGTTGAACTTCATATTCTTTAGGGACATAAGTTTCCCTAAGTACGGCCACCATGTTCTTCCAAGTGGTGACTATAATCTTTCCATTCTTCACCCTATAATCTTGAGTGAAATTTCACCCTGTGAGTGCAGAGCCTTTGAGCTTTGACTTAGCAATCTTCACCCTCTGATTCTCAGGGATGTCTTCACAATCAAAGAAACTATTTAGGGCATCCACCCAATCCATTGTAGCATCTGGGTCCATCTTCCCATTGTATGTAGGAAAATAAAGCTTGGCATCCATGGTTCTCCTCTCTATAGGTTTTAGAGTCTTCATAAGTAGCCTTTGGTCTACAGGACATTCTTCTTCCAACTGCTCAAGGGATTCTTCACCACTCCCTTCCTCGACATCATTAGAGTTTCCACTACTTCTCTTCTGAAGCTCTTCCCTAAGCCTATCCATTTCTTGCCTCATCTACTGCATCTTGACGTCTCTTCAATCATCACACAGTGTCCTTTTCTCTCTCAGGTATCTTACTATCTCTGCATTGGTCATTCTTGATGACAATCCTCCTTAATCTTCTCCTTCCATGGTGCTAGTATATATTTACCCTAAGGATCTTAGATGCTTTGATACCACTTAACATAGATCTCTCCCATATTTAGGCAACTCGATAAATGGTGAGACCTTTGGTGTTACTCTGAACCCAAAGTGGGCTTAGGAGAGTACTCTACACCTTTAAAAGATCCTATAACAATCACAAAGCCACTATCCTCACTAGAGGATTCAGTGTCTTTAACTACCTTTATTCCCCCGAGCTTAGTTGATGCTTGATTTATTCCTTGACCGATTGGGCTCGGTTAGTGTTTGGTCTATTTGATAACCGAGTGACTCGGTAACTTCACTGAGTAGATTACTAACACTCGGTAATCCTACTATGAAGTGTCCTTACTAGTTCAAATTTGGAATAGGAACCTTTATGTTGGGAAAAGGGGATGGAAAGGCTCCATTTCTTTCTATATGCCTCCTATGGTAATAATTTCCACACTTACATGTTTTGGGGAATCTAGTGCTCGGTTTAAGCCTACCAACTTGTAGCCTTCTGAACAGCATACTATGGACTTAGTTCAAAATTCTTTCAAAGAGACTACAAAAAAATTTATAGATTTGGATACCCTTTTTTGAGTTGAGTCTAGCCTCTAGATTGCAAGATCTCAAACAACTCGGACAATGTCAAACAACTCCTAACCCACTAGTCCTAATAGGCTAACAAACTTGGTAACTTAAGGAAAATTTCACCAGTTGATTTTCCAAGGCAAACCACTTGTTGCACTGATACTAGGAATCCCAAAGAGATGACAATTTTCTATCAGATTGATTTTATCCACCCCCAAAGTGTTGTTGTCACTTCTCTCTTCCATTTCCTACACCAAGCACATAGAGATGCTTGGTCTAGAATCTGCAAACATACTTCCCAAGGAAAACCCCTTTCTCCTATGGTCCTAGAGACCTAATATACATTTACCCTACTTTCATTTCCCCACTTCACATGGGAGTCCCATGAAGGAAAGGCAAGTTAGGGCATTGTTTATTTGAAACCCTAGTTTAGGAGGGTTTCCTAAAAACCTAAAACATAAAACCTTCTAACTCTCCACTCCAATGTCCAAACTAGTTCAGATCACAAGCATTGGAGTCCTAATACATGTTAAATGTTTGATTGAGAAATCTCCTTCTTTGCACATCCGTACCAATCTGTACACGTATTGTTTTACAGTCCAAAATGTAGAGAAAAATAGGGATTTTATTGATTGAATGCAAAAATTTCATAAGTTTCATTGCCTTCCACTATCATCATCTTCCACCCACATGTAATAGCTATTTTAAGACCTTCCCCAATGGATCCAACCATTTTTACAATGTTGTGACCGTTGGGAGGTGGTTTTACAATTCGCTAGCAACTTTTCAAAGAAGTTTGTCGAACAACATTTCTTGCATTTTGCAACTTTTGCAAAATGTTGTATTCTTGATCCTAAAGATCCTATAGGCCTAATCCAAAACATTACAAAAATATTAAAATCAACAAAACAACTAAGAGTGCCTTTGGACCATAGTGAAAAACCCATGGTTTATAACCACACCGAGGGTGACTAGGTCTTACAAGCTGGCTTGTTGAATAAAATTTGCAAATTCTTAAAAGTCCCTTAGCCATGAATACCCTTGGGTGAATCCTTTGAAGACCATAGAAGTGTGGATGTTGTGAAGAGTGGAGGAGGTGCTCCTACACTAGAAAGAGAGAGAGAGAGAGAGAGAGAGAGAGAGAGAGAGAGAGAGAGAGAGAGAGAGAGAGAGAGATAAGGGAGAGAAGGGGAGATATATATGTGTGTGTATATATATATTTATATAGAGAAAGAGAATACGAAGGGGAGAGAGTAGGAGAGAGAGAAGGGGAATGAAAGAGAGAGAGAGAGAAGGGGATATATATATATATATATATACAAAGAGAAATCTTACAAGTAGTGGTTGTCATTACACCAAAAGATCGACCTATTAAGGCCCGATACAACCACTAGACTTATAGAAGACATAGGAGGTGGTTAAGCCATGTCATGAATCCTGACGGGAGCACTGACCATTTTGCCAACAATCTCCCCCTCAGTGTTACCCGAGGGGACTCAAACCTATGGCCAAGCTATGATACCACTTGTTACAAGTAGTTGTTACCATTGCACCAAAATATTGACCTATTAATGCCCGATACAACCACTAGACTTATAAAAGACATAGGAGGTGATTAAACCATGTCATGAATCTTGAGAGGAGAGCTGACCATTTTTCCAGAGAGAGAGAGAGAGAGAGAGAGAGAGAGAAGTGTTACAAGTAGTGGTTGTCATTGCACCAAAATATTGACTTGTCAATGCCCGATACAACTACTAGACTTATAGAAGAAACAGGAGGTGGTTAAGCCATGTCAAGAATCCCGAGGGGAGCACTGACCATTTTGCCAAAAATCTCCCCCTCAGTGTTACCAGAGGGGATTCGAACTTGTGACCAAACTTTGATACCACTTGTTATAAATAGTGGATGTTGTTGCACCAAAAGATCGACCTGATAATGCCCGCTACAACCACTAGACTTATAGAAGACACAAGAGGTGGTTAAGCTATGTCATGAATCTCAAGGGGAGCACTGACTATTTTTCCAACAAGGAGAGAGAGAATGAGAGAAAGGAGGTAGAGAGAGAGAGAGAGAGAGAGAGAGAGAGTGTGTGTGTGTGTGTGTGTGTGTGGTGCAGGGGCACCCTCAACAAACTAAGGCAATTGACACTTATTTGAAATAAAAGGTTTTATATTGGACCCTATTTGTAAGACCTAGTCCCAAGATTGGCATTCATAAGCCCTTGGTCAACTATGGTCAATAGGTGTCCTAAACCTTAGTATAGGTTATTTTCATTTGGATTTGATGTTTAAAGTGTTTGGATCCATGTTGGATCATTATATTTAGGTTTGGACCAAGTTTGGTCACCTAGGATAAAAAGTTGCAAGCTGTTGCAATAAAAGTTGTAAAGTTGTCGTGCAACTTTGACAACTTTTGCCAAAAATTGTAATTAAATTCCCAATGACTATATAGTTTAAAAATTAGTTTGTAACCATTGGGAAAGATCTTCATAAGCCTTGATAGGAAGGTGGAAGGGAATGCGATGTAATTTGGCATTCGAAATCAATAAAATATAACTTTTTTCCTACAATTTCGAGTATCAAAAAATTCGTATGGACATGTACAGCGGCCTGAGCATGAAAGATTGACATTTTCAATTGCACCTTTGATCTAATTTCATTTGTAGTTGATCGCATGTCCTGATCCTTTCAGACTTGAAAGTTATTCAAGTTTGATTCTTGGTTTTCCAGATTTAGAGCCTTGAACCAGGGTTTCGTAAAAATTATGTGTAATTCCCAACTCCACCATGGGAATTTAATGGCCCTTGGTGGAATTCATGTTTTTTATATGTTCTTTAAGACTTTGTAGGCACAGGTCCTCAGCTTGCAAAAAAGTGGATTTCTATTGATGCCCTAGGTGTAATACCCATGTGTGCACCTTCTAAATTTTGACACCAGTCCACACAATTCACTACTGAAGAATCACCAAGCCCCGTGACTTGGTATTTTTTAGTCTCATATGTATCCTCACATGTTCCAAGTATTGGATTTAGATTTGGATGCATGGACCGGGTACCTATAGTGTTATTTGGAGCCTAATTAGACTTGGTCCCTTGAGTGAACCAGAGTGATATTGTGACTTACCTTCACAATCAAGTCTTGCACCCTTAGCATATTTTATTAGACCCAAAAGGGTACCCAAATCTATGATTATTTGGTAAGGTTGTGTGGAATAGTGTGTTCTCAGTCAGCATTTATGTTTGTGAAAGGCTATAAGCTTAGAACTGGATTAGCAAGGCTAATATGCCCAAATTGATCTCTTGGGTGCATATGATCTATTGCGCTCTTATGTTAGAAACCTAAATAGACCAAGGAAAAGTTTATGGTCACCCCTGGTTCTTATTGTAACATTTGGGGAAAATATGTGCAAAATAATCTAAGTGTCTGGTGTTCGACTAGTGATTAGTTGGACTTGGAAGACTTGATAGGACTCAATGATTGAGTACCCTTATAGATTAGGTTATGATAACCTAGGAACAAGTCATTTCCTACACTTGTGATAAGTATGAGAGGCACTTACTATTGGGGAAATTTCTTTTAGCCCCTACCTAGATCCTTTTAAAGGTTTAGAGGACTAGATTGGTCCTTGTTGGTGCTTATGGTTGTCCACTCTACATCAAGTGGTATCAGAGCTATGTCTACTCCTGAGGATGAAGATATTCCTGCAAGGGTTACTAACATGGAACTTGCAAGGATAGTAAGAGAATAGAAGGTGGCGAATACAACCTTAACAAAAAGACTTCAAGAACTTGAGAAGAAGGTAGATAAGGATAAAGAGAATGAGTCTGGTGATGAAGAAGGGAGTGAAGAGGAGGAAGACACTCCTAAATAGAACATCCTTGTAGACCAAAGACCCTTCATAGATTCCCTAAAGTCTATGGGAAGAAGGACCGTGGAAGAGAAGATAGACTTACTAGTTTTCAGTGGTAAGATGAATGTAGATTTGGCCTTGGATTGGATAGAGGCCTTAACAAGCTTCTTTGAGTGTGAGTACATCCCTAAAATGTAGAGAGTGAAGATGGCTAAATCCAAGTTGAAGAGAGCAGCCCTAACTAGGTGGAACTTCATCCAAACAAAGAGGGTAAAGAATGGAAGAAGTATGATCAATTCATGGAACAAGATGATAGCCCTAGTCAAGGAAACATATGTACCTAAAGACTATGAGGTACAACTCCATAGGAGGAAGAAAAGCCTAAAGCAGAAAGACATGGATGTAGGCTCATACATTGAGGAGTTCCTAAAGCTATGTATGAAGAAAAATGTGGTAGAAGATGAAGAAGAAAAGCTAGCAAGATATATGAATGGCCTTAAGGTATCCATTCAAGAGGAACTTAGCCTACATTTCCCTACCACAGTCAACAAGTTCTATCAAATGGAACTCAAGGTAGAGGATAAATGGAAGATAAAGTAGGAGTTTGGAAAATGAAAGAGAAATGACAGTGGGAAGAACTTTAGAGGGAGAGGAACCTCTTGGAATAAAGGATAGTATAGTGGCAACAACGACAGGACCCCTGACCAAGGAAACAAAGAAAACAATGATTCAAACTCAAGAGGGAACTATAGAGGAAGGATACCCTTCAATAGAGGATGAACAAACACAGGAAGAGGAAATGGACCCCTAAAGTGTTTCTACTACAATTAGTTGGGACACCATGCAGGAAGATGCCCTAAGAAGAGGAACAATAACAATCAAGGAGAGAGGAGAGAACAACTCATTCAAGAGGACAAACAAGAAGACAATATCTAGATGCAAGGGACTTGGAACTAGAAGAAGGAGTATGTTTGATGATGAGACAAGTATTTCTTCAAGTACCACAAAACCAAGAACCTCCACAAAGAAAGAACCTCTTCAGGACAAAGATCAAATGTCATGGAAAGGTATGCAACTTTCTCATAGATTTTGGTTCAACTGTAAACTTGGTATCTAGTGAAATGGTTCAAAAATTAAATCTTCCTAAGAAGCCACATCCTTTTACCTACCATGTCTCTTGGCTAACTAAGGGTCAACAAATATTAGTGACTGAACAAGAATGAATAGAATTTTCAATTGCAGATTTTAAAGATAAAGTTCTTTGTGATATTGTTGAAATGGATGCCTCCTACATCCTTCTAGGAAGGCCTTGGCAATATGATGTGGATGCCAAACATCGTTGTAGGAAGAATACCTACTCCATCACTAAAGATGGGAAAACCTTCACCATGAAGCCCCTACCTAATAAAAAATATGAGAAAGAACCTACTGTCAACATCATGGGTGAAAAAGAAATGTTGAAAATATTGAAGGAGTCTAAAACTAAAGCCTTTGTCCTAATATCTAAGCCTAAGGATAATATAAGGTTTGATAAGGAGGATCCTATACCAAATGAAGTCAAGGAACTACTTGGAAAATATAGTGATGTCACTGCCAGTGACCTACCCACAAGCCTCCTTCCCTTAAGAGATATCAGTCACCAAATAGACTTGATACCTAGTTCCTCCTTGCTGAACAATGCCCCATACAAAATGCCACCTTCTCAGCATGTAGAGATTGCAAGACAAGTTAGTGAACTGTTGGAAAACGGACTGATTCAGAAAAGCCTCAGTCCATGTCCAGTCCCATCAGTCCTAGCCCATAAAAAGGATGGAAAATGGAGGTTGTGTACAGATAGCAGAGCCTTAAATATAATTACTATAAGGTATAGGTTCCCAATCCCAAGAATGGAAGATCTACTTGAACAATTAGGCACTGCTTGTTACTTTACCAAAATTGATTTAAAATCAGGCTACCACCAAATTAGAATAAAGCCAGTAGATGAATGTAAGACAACATTTAAAACAACTGAAGGTTTGTTTGAGTGGATTTTTATGCCATTTGGGTTGAGCAATGCTCCTAGTACATTCATGAGGCTCATGAATGAGATTTTCATTGATTTTATTGGTAAATTTGTGGTCATATATTTGGATGACATTCTGATTTACAGTCATAGAAAAGAGGAACATCTTGATCAGGTTGAGTAGGTTTTGAGGAGATTCCATCAACAAAAGTTAGTGATTAACTTGGAAAAGTGTATGTTCATGAATAAGGAACTTGTTTTCCTAGGATTTGTCATCTCCCAAGGCACCCTCAAAATGGATCTAGAAAAGGTTGCAACAATTTTCAACTGGCGTACACCAAAGAACCAAAGTGATGTTAGAAGCTTTCATGGCCTTGCAACTTTTTATAGAAAATTTATTAAGAATTTTAGCCACGTGTGTGCTCCTATGTTGGATACTATAAAAGGTGGTAAAAAGACTAAGTTTGTATGGACTAAAGAAGCTACAGATGCATTCCAATATCTCAAGAATAGAGTGGCCCAATACCCAATCATAGTTCTCCTTGACTTCAACAAGGTATTCACTATTGAAATAGATGCAAGCAACTTGGCCATAGGTGCAGTCTTGAGCCAAGAAGGTAAGGCTATAGCATTTTTCTCAAAAAAATTGAATGATGCAAAGAAGAGGTATTCTACATATGATTTAGAACTATATGCAATGGTAAAAGCCCTGAAAAAGTGGAGACGCTACTTGCTCCCTAAATAATTCATTGTCTATACTGATAACCATGCACTAAGTTTTCTTAATAGTCAGGAGAATCTTGGAGTAAAATACATCAAATAGATGGAGCAATTGCAAGCCTACACCTTCAATATAAAACACAAAAAAGGAGTGGCAAACAAAGTGGCTGATTCCTGAAGTAGAAGGGTTGGATTAGTTGAAGAATTACAACTTCAGAGTGTAGGGATTGACTCCCTAAAACACCTATATGCAGAGGATCCAAAATTTGGAGAAATTTTTGAGGTATGCACTAAAATGGTAGGCAAATACCATACTGATTTTTTTGATTTCCTGATTCAGAATGGACTCTTGTTTAAAGGAGCCCAATTGTGCATTCCTAAATGTTCCATGAGAACAAATAGTATTAAGGAGAAACATTGTGGTGGCTTAGGAGGACATTTTGGGATAGATAAAACCACTGATTTAGTGAAAAGAAGTTATTTTTGGCCAAAAATGGGGAATGAAGTCAAGAAGTTTGTAGAATCTTGTACTATTTGCCAACAAGCAAAAGGGGTATCCACTAACCAAGGAATGTACCAACCCCTACCAATCCCCTCTAGGGCATGGGAATCAATTTCAATGGACTTTGTAATGGGTTTGCCAAGGACAAAATAGGGTTATAATAGTGTCTTTGTCATTGTGGATAGATTTAGTAAAATGGTGCATTTTGTTCCCTTTAAAAGCACAAATGATGCTTCCAATATATAACACCCATTCTTTAAAGAAGTGGTTAGAATCCATGGTCTACCACAAATGATAGTCTCTGACAGAGATGTGAAGTTTCAAGGTCACTTTTGGAGGACACTCTTCAAGAAATTGGGAACAAATTTGACTTATAGTTCAGCATACCACCCACAAACATATGGGTAAATAGAGGTGGTCAATAGATCTCTTTGAAATCTCCTAAGATGCCTTACAAAACAATACACCCAAAGTTGGGATATGATCTTACCTTAGGCAGAGTTTGCATTTAATGATTCAATGAACATGTCTATTGGAAAGACACCATTCCGAACAGTGTATGGACTTCATCCCAAAGGTTCATTAGACTTGGTGGAGTTACCTTCTAATTTTAGAGTTAGGAGGAGAGGAATTTGTCAAACTTATCTCCAAAGTATAGACATAAGTGAAAGAGTCACTACAATAGTCCACCATGAAATATAAAGCACATGAAGACAAGAGAAGGAGAGAGATTCATTTCAAGGTGGGAGATAAGGTATGGGCATACCTAAGGAAGGAAAGACTACCTAAAGGAAGATATTCAAAGTTGCACATGAAGAAATTTGGACCATGCACCATTCTTAATAAGATGGGTGAAAATGCATATGAAATTTCCTTGCCTCCTACTTTACTGATTTCTCCTATATTTAATGTTGCAAACCTCACCCCTTACAAGTGTGTTGCAGATGTTACTAATGTACAGGGTTCATAGGATGAGGATGATGGATATTATGTGATAGATCTCCCACAAATCAAACTAATGGAGTTAGACACAATTTTGGAATCCAAAGTGCTGAAGCAAACATGAAAGAATAAGTACATGCAGTACTTAGTAAAATGGAAAGGACTCCCTCCAATCGATGCTACTTGGATGACAGAAGAAAAAATTAAGCAACATGGCACCACCATTGATAATTTAACCTCAAGTAGGAACTTGAGATATAAACCTCAAGGGGAGTATGGTGTAGGGTAACCCTCAAAAAACTAAGACAATTAACAATCATTTGAAATAAAAGGTTTAATATTGGACCCTATTTGTAAGACCTAGTCTCAAGATTTGCATTCATAAGCCCTTGGTCAACTATGGTCAATAGGTGTCCTAAACCTTATTATAGGTTATTTTAATTTGTATTTGATGTTTAAAGTGTTTGGATCCATGTTGCATCATCAGATTTAGGTTTGGACCAAGTTTGCTCACCTAGGATAAAAAGTTGCAAGCTGTTGCAACAAAAGTTGTAAAGTTGTCGTGCAACTTTGACAACTTTTGCCAAAAATTGTAATTAACTTCCCAAGGACTAGATAGTTTAAAAATCAGTTTGTAACCATTGGGAAAGACCTTCATAAGCCCTGAAAGGCAGGTGGAAGGGAATGCGATGTAATTTGGCATTCGAAATCAATAAAATATAACTATTTTCCTGTAATTCTGAGTATTAGAAAATTTGTACGGAGGCCTGAGCATGAAAGAATGACATTTTTTTGGTTGCACCTATGATTTTATTTCATTTTTAGTTGATTTCATGTCCTAATCCTTTCAGACCTGAAAGTTATTCAAGTTTGATTCTTGGTTTTCCGGATTTAGAGCCCTGAACCAGGGTTTCACAAAAATTGTGTGTCATTCCCAACTCCACCATGGAAATTTGATGGCCCTTGGTGGAATTCATGTTTTTTATATGTTCTTTAAGACTTGTAGGTGCAGGTCCTCAATTTGTAGAAAAGTGGATTTCTATTGATGCCCTAGGTGTACATACCCATGTGTGCACCTGCTGAATTTTGACACCAGTCCACACAATTCACTACTAAAGAATCACCAACCCCTACGACTTGGTATTTTGTAGTCTCATATGTATCCTCACATGATCCAAGTATTGGATTTGGATTTGGATGTACGGACGAGGTACCTATAGTGTTATTTGGAGCCTAATTAGACCTGGTCCCTTGAGTGAACCAAAGTGATATTGTGACTTCCCTTCACAATAAAGTCTTGCACCCTTAGCATGTTTTTTTAGACCCAAAAGGGTACCAATATCTATGATTAGTTGGTAAGATTGTGTGGAATAGTGTGTTCTTAGTCAACATTTATGTTTGTGAAAGACTACAAGCCTAGAACTAGATCAGGAAGGCTAATATGCCCAAATTGATGTCTCTGGTGCATATGATCTATTGTGCTCTTATGTTAGGAAGCTAAATAGACCAATGAAAATTTTATGGTCAACCCTGGTTCTTATTGTAACATTTGGGGAAAATATGTGCAAAATAATCTAAGTGTCTGGTTGTCAGCTAGTGATTAGTTGGACTTGGAAGACTTGATAGGAATTAGTGATTGAGTACCCTTATAGATTAGGTTGTGATAACTTGGGAACTTGTGATAAGTGTGAGAGGCACTTACTATTGGGGAAATTTCTTTTAGCCCCTACCCAGAACCTTTTAACAGTTTCAAGGACTAGATTGGTCCTTATTGGCACTTCTGGCTATCCACTCTCCATCAGAGAGAGAGAGAGAGAGAGAGAGAGAGAGAGAAGGACTACATTGGTCCTTATTAGCACTTATTTCTATCCACTCTACATCAGAGAGAGAGACAGAGTGGGGGGAAGGGGATAGAGTAGGGGAGAGAGAGAGAAGGGGAAGGGGAGAGAGTAGGGAAGAGAGAGAGAGAAGGAGAGAGAGATAGAGAGACAAAGAGAGACAAAGAGAGAGATGTTACAAGTAGTGGTTGTCATTGCACCCAAAGATTGACCTGTTAATGCCCGATACAACCACTAGACTCATAGAAGACACAAGAGGCACTTAAGCCATGTCATTAATCCTGAGGGGAACACTGACCATTTTGCCAAAAAATCTCCCCCTCAACGTTACCGGAGGGGATTCAAACCTATGACCAAGCTCTAATACTACTTGTTACAAGTAGTGGTCACCGTTGCACCAAAAGATCGACCTATTAATGCCTGATACAACCACTAGACTTATAGAAGATAGAGGAGGTGGTTAAGCCATGTCATGAATCCTGAGAGGAGTGCTGACCATTTTTCCAACAAGAGAGAGAGAGAGAGAGAGAGAGAGAGAGAGAGAGAGAGAGAGAGAAGGGAGAGACTAGGCGAGAGAGAATGGGAAGGGGAGACAGAGAGAGAGAGAGAGAGAGAGAGAGAGAGAGAGAGAGAGAGAGAGAATGGTGCAAGAGCACTCCCTCCACTCTTCACAACATCCACACTTCTATGGTCTTCAAAGGATTCACCCAAGGGTATTCATGCCTAAGGTACTTTTTAGAATTTTAAAATTTTGTTTATCAAGCCAACTTGTAAGACCTAGTCACCCTCGGTGTGGTTATAAACCATGGGTTTTTTACTATGGTCCAAAGGTACTTTTAGGTGTTTTGTTTATTTTAATGTTTTTGTAATGGTTGGGATCATTAGGATTCTTTGAAAAGTTTCTACCAAATTGTAAAACCACCTCCCAATGTTACTGTATACACCTAAAAATGGTCATCTAGACTATTAGCCCCTTGCTAGCATTATTTGCTAAAATCATCAATTGCTTATTCTTGATCAAATCTTAGTTCTATCGTTTATTCAATTATTTTCTATGGGCTAACCATTTTATCCTAAGTCTTTATTTAATTAAAAGGAATTCCCTCCCCTTTTATTAAATAAAAAGCCTCCACTTTTCCTCTTATCCTAAGTTGCACAAATAAAGCATTATTCTTATTTTTAAAAAGGGAAAAAGCACTTTTTGTCTCATATGGGCACAAAAGTCAACTCTTATTTTCTCATTGGAGGATACTTGTGCACATGGATTTCTCCTCTTTCAAGTTCCACCCTTGATTAAATCTTTTGCCTCTTAATCTCCATGGTCCATTCCTTCTCATTTCTTATAAAAGGAGAGCTCTCTTCCTTATTTGTATGATCAATCTTTTTATGCTAATGTTATGCTGTAGGTTTTCTAGGTCACTTTGGAGCTTTTGAAGATTTGGAGCATTCTTGGCTTTTGCATCTACATGCTATCATAGTTTCATTTCTTGCATTGGCATGGCATCCATAGCTTCATATTTAGCTTAGTTTCCTTTGTGGTTTAGATTAACTCATCTAGCTTAATTAGGAGGCTTTGTAATACTTGCATATTTCCTTTTATAGCATAGCTTGAATTTCCATTTCTAGCATAGTTGCATTGCATTTTCATTTCCATTTGATTCTTGGGGATATTGGCATTCTTGCCCTTGTCTTCATTTGAATCTCTAATTGCATGGTTTACTAGCAAGGTTATTGGCTTAATAGCTCTAGCTGAGAGCATTCTTAAAACCCTTGCACTCCATGCCTAGGGAGCTCTAAATTGATTTCTCAAGGTTTCCAATCCATGGATTCTCTTGGAAGCAATGATTTAGAGAAGTGCACAACTTAGTGTGTACATTTTTGGTGCCCACCGTGGGGCAGAACATTAGCATTTTGTCCTTTAATTTCTGCATTTTCATCAATTTTTCGGCAAGTTTTTAGCTCATTTGCAGTCTCTAGTTTTTTTGGCTTAGTGTATCATATGATAATTTCAGAAGTATCATGTGATAGTTCTTTGTATACTGGTGTGACACTTTACCAGTTCAAAGTATCGCTCGAATATTACAGGAACTATTGCCTGGTATAAGGAGAAGTATCGCCTAGTGTAAGACGAAGTATCGCCCATAAATATATTATCACCCTGTTATACTGTAAAGTATCACGTGATATTTTTGGTGTTTGTACTATCACTTGTACCTAACAGTGAGCTATTTCTTGCATCTTTTTGGCCGAGTTTAGATTTAATTAGTTTGCTGGTTTAGTTTGCTTTAGTTAGATAGATTTCATTTGCAAATTTCATTTGGATTTTGGATTTTGCTAACCTTGTGGACCTAACAAGTTGTGCTTATAGGTGCTCTCATTGCTTGATTATTTTCTCAAAAGAACACATGTCAAAGCTTCAAATGCACAAGGGCTACTAACGGTTTTTGTAGGGCTGCCCAAAGCATAAAAACCAAATCAAGTGCTTGTTGTTTATTTCATTTCAAGTGTGGCAATTACTAGTTGTTTCATTTCATAGGAACATAATATCTTTTTGTAGGAATTCTTGGATGGTAGGAGAAGTATGCTCTTTACCCTTGTGGTGAACCAGAAAATCTTGACCCATCTTTGGATTTTGAAAGCAAGAGGGTAATTGAACATTTTCTTGGTGTGATTGGGAGAAAGCTTTGGGATAAGGGAGTATGCTCTTCACCCTTGTGGTGAAACAAAATCCTTGAATCTCATAAGTTGATCCACTCTTTGTTTAGATCTTTAGAATCCTTTAGCGGGCCTGCTCTTGAGCAATCAAGGGGAACAACCCAAGTGGGGACAAGCTAATACCAAGCTATTCCAACCCACTATAATCTCAAGGCTATCAAGGACACAAAACCTTGGTAGACGTAGTGCTTGTCTTTGCTTGATGTGAGTACTTGTGGGATTGTGACCATGAGGAAAGTATTGAGCAAGAATGCTTAAGGTCACTAATACATTTGGGGTCATTTTGCGACGGCTATGTGTCGCAATTGCGACAGCTATGTGTCGCAATAGCAACACCCATAGACGTCGCTATTTTTTAGTCGCAAATTGCGACGTCTATGGGTAGCCGTCGCAATTGCGACACATATCCATCGCAATGTGACTAAGATTTAAGAAGCGGCATGGCCGTCGCCCCCCCATCGCATGGCTTCGGAGGGCCGTCGCAATCGCGACGGACCTCCCAAGCAATTGCGACGGGCGCCTGCATCGCATTGCGATGGGTTTTCGTCGCAATTGCGACGCCCGTGGGTGGATTAAAAAAAAAAATTAATTTAATACATTGCTAATGAACCACATTAATGCTTTTTTCTTTCAACAAATGAGGACAGCCACTGTAAAGACAACATGATAATGTACACTCACTGTAAGGACAGTCACAAATGAGGACATCTCACAGTGACTGTCCCTAGTGTAATTGCCACTTGAATGTATTGCTATTCAGCCACATTAATGCTTTTCTTCTTCAACAAATGAGGATAGTCACTGTAAAGACAACATGATAATGTACACTCACAGTGAGTGTACATTATCATGTTGTCTTTACAGTGACTATCCTCATTTGTTGAAGAAGAAAAGCATTAATGTGGCTGAATAGCAATACATTCAAGTGGCAATTACACTAGGGACAGTCACTGTGAGATGTCCTCATTTGTGACTGTCCTTACAGTGAGTGTACATTATCATGTTGTCTTTACAGTGAGTGTACATTATCATGTTGTCTTTACAGTGTCAATATATGCATTATTACTTAAACTGAAGAGTACTCTAAATAATATGTCATTGTGGAGTTCTGATTGCTTCCAATTTGATATACGCTTGTTCTACTTATGTATCCAGCATCATGTAAGAAAAGTTGATGCTTTTAAATAGATTCATTTAGCCATGAAATGCCTGTGCATGTTACATACAAGATTCCAAGGCCCAAAACTGATTACTCATTATAATTCATGTACAGAATGATAATCAACCACAACAAGGCATGCGTAGGCGCTGCTTAGATTTTGAGGCATCAGAAGCTCGTAGAAGAAACTTGACCAATGGCTCATGGAATGCAACAAACTTATTTCCTAAAACAGGAGCATTGGTAACCACAGATGATGGTTTTGAAAAGAACACTTCACCATCAATGTCACGTGAGGGAACTGCAATTTCTGATGGCAAGTAACTTGTAGTATATAAGAGAGATGCAGGTACAGATGCTGGGAATACATTGCTAATGAACCACATTAATGCTTTTTTCCTTCAACAAATGAGGACAGTCACTTTAAAGACAACATGATAATGTACACTCACTGTAAGGATAGTCACAAATGACGACATCTCACAGTGACTGTCCCTTGTGTAATTGCCACTTGAATGTATTGCTATTCAGCCACATTAATGCTTTTCTTCTTCAACAAATGAGGATAGTCACTCTAAAGACAACATGATAATGTACACGGGCTGTAAGTGTACATTATCATGTTGTCTTTACAGTGACTGTCCTCCTTCAAGTGGCAATTACACAAGGGACAGTCACTGTAAAGGCAACATGATAATGTAGAGAAACGTTGTCATTTGTATTTTCAACAGTGCCGAGAGAGATTCCCTCCGCGAAATCACAGCTACAATTTCTGAGTACGTTGGGTTTATTTTTCTTTTGCCATTATTATGTAATCTGGTATTCAGCTGTTACAGAGCTAAAATACCCAGAAATGAGGACATATCTATGTTGAATTTATTGTTAGCGGCTCTGGTTATTTAGAAGTTTAATTTTATTTGTTCATCTTTCAAGCACAAACGTTTTATGGACCGTAACATCTTCATTGTTTCGGGTATGCAATGAAACAGCCGTAACTTGCAACTACCTTCACGGTACTTGTGTACATTATCATGTTGTCTTTACAGTGACTGTCCTCATTCAAGTGGCAATTACACAAGGGACAGTCACTGTGAGATGTCCTCATTTGTGACAAGGACAGTCACACGAGGACATCTCACAGTGACTGTCCCTTGTGTAATTGCCACTTGAATGTATTGCTATTCAACCACATTTATGGGCCCGTTTGGACCCCAGCACACAGTAGCATCTACAGAGAAGAATATCCCAGGTGTAACAAGTTGTAAGAATATACCAACAGTTCTAAGAAGTTCCCTAGCACATAGTAGCATCTACAGAGAAGAATATACAACATGAGGGCAGCCACTGTAAAGACAACATGATAATGTACACTCATTGTATGTGTACATTATCATGTTGTCTTTACAGTGACTGTCCTCATTCAAGTGGCAATTACAGAAGGGACAGTCATTGTGAGATGTCCTCATTTGTGACAAGGATAGTCACACATGAGGACATCTCACAGTGATCGATTGTCCCTTGTGTAATTGCCACTTGAATGTATTGCTATTGAACCACATTAATGGTTTTCTTCTTCAACAAATGAGGACAGTCACTCTAAAGACAACATGATAATGTACACTCATTGTAAGGACAGTCACAAATGAGGACATCTCACAGTGACTGTCCCTTGTGTAATTGCCACTTGAATTACAGAAGGGACAGTCATTGTGAGATGTCCTCATTTGTGACAAGGATAGTCACACATGAGGACATCTCACAGTGATCGATTGTCCCTTGTGTAATTGCCACTTGAATGTATTGCTATTGAACCACATTAATGCTTTTCTTCTTCAACAAATGAGGACAGTCACTCTAAAGACAACATGATAATGTACACTCACTGTAAGGACAGTCACAAATGAGGACATCTCACAGTGACTGTCCCTTGTGTGATTGCCACTTGAATGTATTGCTATTCAGCCACATTAATGCTTTTCTTCTTCAACAAATGAGGATAGTCACTCTAAAGACAACATGATAATGTACACGGGCTATAAGTGTACATTATCATGTTGTCTTTACAGTGACTATCCTCCTTCAAGTGGCAATTACACAAGGGACAGTCACTGTAAAGGCAACATGATAATGTAGAGAAACGTTGTCATTTGTATTTTCAACAGTGCCGAGAGAGATTCCCTCCGCAAAATCACAGCTACAATTTCTGAGTACGTTGGGTTTATTTTTCTTTTGTCATTATTATGTAATCTGGTATTCAGCTGTTACAGAGCTAAAATACCCAGAAATGAGGACATATCTGTGTTGAATTTATTGTTAGTGGGTCTGGTTATTTAGAAGTTTAATTTTATTTGTTCATCTTTCAAGCACAAACGTTTTGTGGACCATAACATCTTCATTGTTTCGGGTATGCAATGAAACAGCCGTAACTTGCAACTACCTTCACGATACTTGTGTACATTATCATGTTGTCTTTACAGTGACTGTCCTCATTCAAGTGGCAATTACACAAGGGACAGTCACTGTGAGATGTCCTCATTTGTGACAAGGACAGTCACACATGAGGACATCTCACAGTGACTGTCCCTTGTGTAATTGCCACTTGAATGTATTGCTATTCAACCACATTTATGGGCCCGTTTGGACCCCAGCACACAGTAGCATCTACAGAGAAGAATATCCCAGGTGTAACAAGTTGTAAGAATATACCAACAGTTCTAAGAAGTTCCCTAGCACATAGTAGCATCTACAGAGAAGAATATACAACATGAGGGCAGCCACTGTAAAGACAACATGATAATGTACACTCATTGTATGTGTACATTATCATGTTGTCTTTACAGTGACTGTCCTCATTCAAGTGGCAATTACAGAAGGGACAGTCATTGTGAGATGTCCTCATTTGTGACAAGGATAGTCACACATGAGGACATCTCATAGTGATCGATTGTCCCTTGTGTAATTGCCACTTGAATGTATTGCTATTGAACCACATTAATGCTTTTCTTCTTCAACAAATGAGGACAGTCACTCTAAAGACAACATGATAATGTACACTCACTGTAAGGACAGTCACAAATGAGGACATCTCACAGTGACTGTCCCTTGTGTAATTGCCACTTGAATTACACAAGGGACAGTCATTGTGAGATGTCCTCATTTGTGACAAGGACAGTCACACATGAGGACATCTCACAGTGATTGTCCCTTGTGTAATTGCCACTTGAATGTATTGCTATTCAACCACATTAATGCTTTTCTTCTTCAACAAATGAGGACAGTCACTCTAAAGACACCATGATAATGTACACTCACTGTAAGGACAGTCACAAATGAGGACATCTCATAGTGACTGTCCCTTGTGTAATTGCCACTTGAATGTATTGCTATTCAGCCACATTAATGCTTTTCTTCTTCAACAAATGAGGATAGTCACTCTAAGGACAACATGATAATGTACACGGGCTGTAATTGTACATTATCATGTTGTATTACAAATGGACCTTATGTTGGTCGGGATATAAGTGCAAAAAAAAAAGGAACGTTGTCATTTGTGTTTTCAACAGCGCCGAGAGAGATTCCCTCCGCGAAATCAAGCGGGTTATCATTTGTGTTTTGAACAAAGCGGGTTGTCATTTGTGTTTTGAACAGCACCGAGAGAGATTCCCTCCACGAAATCAAGCGGGTTGTCATTTGTGTTTTCAACAGCGCCGAGAGAGATTCCCTCCGCAAAATCACAGCTACAATTTCTGAGTACGTTGGGTTTATTTTTCTTTTGTCATTATTATTTAATCTGGTATTCAGCTGTTAGAGAGCTAAAATACCCAGAAATGAGGACATATCTGTGTTGAATTTATTGTTAGCGGCTTTGGTTATTTAGAATGCTTCCCCACAATACTTAATTACACAAGGGACAGTCACTGTGAGATGTCCTCATTTGTGACAAGGACAGTCACACATGAGGACATCTCACAGTGACTGTCCCTTGTGTAATTGCCACTTGAATGTATTGCTATTCAACCACATTTATGGGCCCGTTTGGACCATGACACACAGTAGCATCTACAGAGAAGAATATCCCAGGTGTAACAAGTTGTAAGAATATACCAACAGTTCTAAGAAGTTCCCTAGCACATAGTAGCATCTACAGAGAAGAATATACAACATGAGGGCAGCCACTGTAAAGACAACATGATAATGTACACTCATTGTATGTGTACATTATCATGTTGTCTTTACAGTGACTGTCCTCATTCAAGTGGCAATTACAGAAGGGACAGTCATTGTGAGATGTCCTCATTTGTGACAAGGATAGTCACACATGAGGACATCTCACAGTGATCGATTGTCCCTTGTGTAATTGCCACTTGAATGTATTGCTATTGAACCACATTAATGCTTTTCTTCTTCAACAAATGAGGATAGTCACTCTAAAGACAACATGATAATGTACACTCATTGTAAGGACAGTCACAAATGAGGACATCTCACAGTGACTGTCCCTTGTGTAATTGCCACTTGAATTACACAAGGGACAGTCATTGTGAGATGTCCTCATTTGTGACAAGGATAGTCACACATGAGGACATCTCACAGTGATCGATTGTCCCTTGTGTAATTGCCACTTGAATGTATTGCTATTGAACCACATTAATGCTTTTCTTCTTCAACAAATGAGGACAGTCACTCTAAAGACAACATGATAATGTACACTCACTGTAAGGACAGTCACAAATGAGGACATCTCACAGTGACTGTCCCTTGTGTGATTGCCACTTGAATGTATTGCTATTCAGCCACATTAATGCTTTTCTTCTTCAACAAATGAGGATAGTCACTCTAAAGACAACATGATAATGTACACGGGCTGTAAGTGTACATTATCATGTTGTCTTTATAGTGACTGTCCTCATTCAAGTGGAAATTACACAAGGGACAGTCACTGTGAGATGTCCTCATTTGTGACAAGGACAGTCACACATGAGGACATCTCACAGTGACTGTCCCTTGTGTAATTGCCACTTGAATGTATTGCTATTCAACCACATTTATGGGCCCGTTTGGACCGCGGCACATAGTAGCATCTACAGAGAAGAATATCCCAGGTGTAACAAGTTGTAAGAATATACCAACAGTTCTAAGAAGTTCCCTAGCACATAGTAGCATCTACAGAGAAGAATATGGGTCAACGAGGTTGACTTCAAAGCCATGCAATCTAATGGTAATAGTAATATCATAATTTGACATACTATCAGAAATACTTCCTAAATAGACTATTCAATCTTATAAGAGATGGATTCATGAGAACTATTATTTATGAAATATGAGTCAATGACTTTAATTAAAAAAATTACACAATCTAATTCTTGTAAAAATATCAAAATTTGACAAATTGAAAATACCTTCCAAAAGTATCATTAATTGATTAATATGAATCACTACTCATGAAATATAATTTTATAAACCTAATCTAAAAACTACACAATAAAAATCTTAATAGCAATTTTGTAAGAAACTATTCCCAAAAGCAAGCCTAATAAAATTTGATGAAAATAATTTTTGTTTCACTCAACTTTGACATTCACAACTTCCTCTTTTATTATAATAAGAAAAAAAATGTCTTTTTAGATATACCTCATGAACCATACTCGAATAATCTATCATTTTTCTTCTCAAAAACATATTTGCAGAGCCTGCTTCTTTTACTTGTTTGTACTTTTATCTCTCTGATGGAAAGGGTTCCTTCAGGACACATTTTTCCAAGTTCACTGCTTGAGATATTTGAGGAGGGTTCCGCTGCTTGAGTATCCATCCAACCCATATTCGAGTAGTTCTACAATTGCACAGTCTAAATTAATAATACTGACAATTGAATGACGAATGATGATACATAGAATTGATATAAACTAATCCTAAAAACACTAAAACATTATTAATATATTTATATTTCATAAATAAAATTGATATAAAAGATTTGGAAAGATACATTAAAAAATAGAAAAACAGTAATTTATAATAGAAGGAAACTTAAATTGCTATTTAAAAAAAAAACAAGAGTCTTAAATCTTATCATTTTGTTTCATTATCATCCATAAGTACACACCTCTAGCATAATAATTATATTTTACCACCCATAAAATGAAAAAAAGATTTTCACAAGAGAAATTGAAGCTAGATTATAAAAATGAACCATCTTATTGGAAACTGGAACTGTTATCATACCCAAAAGGACTACAAAATTTCACCTTATCATACCCAGATTGTTGCTTTGCCTGGCGGAGGGAAATTTGATCAGTAAAATTGACACAGAGTATGTTGTCTCCATTGTCATGCTGGATAACAAAACACCAACTTTAATGGGCATGTACTGTCCCTTGTGTAATTGCCACTTGAATGCATTGCTATTTGATGCAGGGGCATCCCTAATGCAAGCCAAAGACACCATGATTGAAGGAAGTTGCCATGAAGCCAAGGAGTCAAATCCTATCAATTGGAACATAAGATTTTCACCTTGGAGCTTTGAAGGATTGACTGGTGAAAGGTCCTTTTGATTGACAAATCAGAGTCTTTTTGAATGACAAATCAGAGTCTCTTTGAATGACAATAAATTAGAATAGGAGTTTTAGATGTTTTCTTGGTTTGTAATAAATATTAGGGATTGATTTTATCTCCTTATAAACATCCACTTGTTGGACACAAGACCCCTTGGTGACTTATAAACCTTGGGCATCTTTTGAGTCCTTGGATGAAATGAGCATAGTAAGTGTTTATTAGGTGTCTTTTAGATGTTGTTAAGAAGTTTGAAGGTCCAAAATAACTTTAATAAGGTTCCTAAAGTTTCACAACACATTTTTAACCTTCTCGGCAAAGTTGTTTGCAAAGTTGTAATGCAACTTTAAAAGTTGCTTAGCAAAGTTGACATTTGTTGGATAAACTGTTCTAACCACCTAGATGGTTGAACCAACGTTTGGAGAGCCTATTTTAGGCTTCAAATGGTCGAAGACAGACAGAGAACCAATATTGTAATCATTTTGCTTTCATAAAAAATAAAAATAACCCTGTTTTAGTGCATTTCTGGTGAAAAATGAACTTTGTACGGCTGTACGGATGGTGGTTGGATGATAAAATTTGCCTGGAAGTTGTAATAGTGACATCTGATGCTTTGGAAGTTGGTTTGATTGATTCTCTTTGTTTTATATCTAAGTTATTTCAAATTTTCTATGCATTGTTTACAAACCCTCATTTTCAGGGTTTGACTGATGTAAAGACCTTAACTCACGTTTCAACCATTGGAATTCCTTCTTCCTTGGTGGAATGAGAGTTAAGGATGTATATTTGTATATTCTAAAATCCCTGACTACTCTGCATCACTATTGAACCACATTAATGCTTTTTTCCTTCAACAAATGAGGACAGTCACTGTAAAGACAACATGATAATGTACACTCACTGTAAGGATAGTCACAAATGAGGAAATCTCAGAGTGATTATCCCTTGTGTAATTGCCGCTTGAATACATTGCTATTGAACCACATTAATGCTTTTTTCCTTCAAGTGGCAATTACACAAGGGACAGTCACTGTGAGATGTCCTCATTTGTGACAAGGACAGTCACACATGAGGACATCTCACAGTGACTGTCCCTTGTGTAATTGCCACTTGAATGTATTGCTATTCAACCACATTTATGGGCCTGTTTGGACCACGACACACAATAGAATCTACAGAGAAGAATATCCCAGGTGTAACAAGTTGTAAGAATATACCAACAGTTCTAAGAAGTTCCCTAGCACATAGTAGCATCTACAGAGAAGAATATACAACATGAGGGCAGCCACTGTAAAGACAACATGATAATGTACACTCATTGTATGTGTACATTATCATGTTGTCTTTACAAGGATAGTCATTTGTGACAAGGATAGTCACACATGAGGACATCTCACAGTGATTGATTGTCCCTTGTGTAATTGCCACTTGAATGTATTGCTATTGAACCACATTAATGCTTTTCTTCTTCAACAAATGAGGACAGTCACTCTAAAGACAACATGATAATGTACACTCACTATAAGGATAGTCACAAATGAGGACATCTCACAGTGACTGTCCCTTGTGTGATTGCCACTTGAATTTATTGCTATTCAGCCACATTAATGCTTTTCTTCTTCAACAAATGAGGATAGTCACTCTAAAGACACAATGATAATGTACACGGGCTGTAAGTGTACATTATCATGTTGTCTTTACAATGACTGTCCTCCTTCAAGTGGCAATTACACAAGGGATTTGTGTTTTCATTTGTGTTTTCAACAGCGCCGTAACCCTCCGCGAAATCACATCGGGATATAAGGGCAAAACAAACAAGAACGTTGTCATTTGTATTTTCAACAGCGCCGAGAGAGATAAACAAACTTAAAACTCAGACTTAAGAAAGATGAAGGCAATGCTTCAAAAGGCCGATGCCCTAAATACGGGAAAACACAATACCACCATTAAACGATGCCCTAGTCACCGTATCAATGCTGCCAGCTCCGTACCAGTATGCTGACTGCTCACTTTCATCCTGTGATAAAGGTAACTTCATTAATCATACTTGAAATGGCAGCATACGAACTAAAGCTGATGAACATTTATAAACTAAAAGTTTAAAACTACAGATTACAAATGTAGTAGTTTCATACGAAAAGAACTTGATGTCTGAAATTTACCATTAGAAGTATCCAAAGGAATACCACACAGTACTGTTGAACTTGGAGAATCGGAGATGATCTACACAGCAAGGTTCAACAGCTGTAAGGACTGTTACACCATCTTTAGCATTTGAATACATTTTCTCCTTGGCTTCTGGTGGATCCTCAAAGACCCCCAATGACATTTTCCCTACAATTATCAATTGTTTGTCAGTATGAGATATTAATAAATAAACATTAATCACAATATTAGGCAAACAATGTTCTTGATGTCTGAATCTAAATCACAGAAATCTCTAATAAAGCAGTTCTCAGTTTCACATTAAACGAAGTTTCAATTTCAAATGGTTATAATAATTTTTGCAAGTTATAAGTAGCTGGTTACAGTATATGACATAAAAAGAAAAAAAATCATTTCTATTCTTTTCTTCTTTTTCTCTTTCAACGAAGCTTTTGCACCACACAAATGCATACCAAGAATTTCTCAGGAGGTTTCAAGGCCATTGCATACCAAACTTCTTCTCTGTAGATGCTACTGTGTGTCGTGGTCCAAACGGGTCCAAATAGACCTAGTGACTCTAGTAGGTCTCCAAAACCTGTTCTGCAGCAATAACTCTTCAATTTGACAAAGGACCTTATGAACTTATATGTTTTTTGAGTACCCTTTTTGATGTTCTAACAATCCTCCAACTCCCAGACCTTGACTCCACTCCAGCATATCAATGTCCTTATTGAGTCCGCAGACCTAATGCATGCCTTTGGGTGTGGGTTCCAAAACAAGGCATTGAAAATGGGTGCATGAAACCAAGATCAGAGTTTGAAGATGTCCACCATGCTCTAAAGATCTAGATTCAACAAGGTTTGAGGTCCTTTACTTGCCGCTACCCTCTGATCTTGCATAATCTATCAACTCCTAGTCAAGAACATTGAGATTCTTGACCTAGGGCTTGCTCTTGAAATTCTCTGGCTTAGTATCCTGTTCCAAAGCTTTTAAAATATGAAAATAAACCCCCTTAACTTTCATTTTACAAAGAACAGAGGATATCCTATCGTTTATTTGCAAGTTAAGGCCATTTGAATGCAATAACCCAAAAAATGAGGGTTTGACAGAACAACAGATAAGAAAAAGGAATAACTTTGATATAAGGTGTCTTGAATCTACCAAATAAACTCTCAAAGCATAAGATATAAATACTCTAACTTCCACACTGGTCTGCCCTCCCTTTCACATCCGTACACTGTACAGTGCTTGAAGGAAATGCACAAAAAAGGCTCTGAAATAGTGGCTCTATCTGACAGAGAGTCCATGCTAGGCTTCATGACTAACCTAGAGCACATTCCTTGTTATGGAGGAAGTTTGAATGGTGAAGAACTTATGGAATGGATAGAGGACCTAGATAACCATTTTGACTACAAGTATCTTATTAATAACCATTTTGACTACAAGTATCTTATGGATAGAGGACCTTGATAACCATTTTGACTCATTTAGTATCTTATTGAGCTTCACTTTGTTTCGAGAATATAGTTTAATATTCTCTACTAAACAGGGCCAACCACGTGAAGGTGGAAGCTCATTTGGCCCCACCCCCCTCCCCCTAACATCACTCTACATTCCCCGTTAACATCTAACATTCATTCATTCTTTCAATTATTAATAAAATGTAACATTCAATCAATATCACATGATAACATTCATTAACACATTAGATTCGTTAACACACAACATTCATCAATATGAAAATAAACACATAATTCATGAACATTCATTAGCACATAATTAAATTCATTGAGACATAAAATTCAGTCATTATCAATTAAGGTATTTAGATGACAATCATTTCTTTTTTCTCTTTCTAATTTTTTTTTCTATGTAAGCTCTAAGAGGAGCATCAGTGTTATCATCAATACCCCCCTCATCAGTTGTTTTGTTCTTTGTTCTTGATGATCTCAAATTCCTATGCTGCTGCAAAGGGGGGTCCTCTACAATAACAAATAAAAGAGTTAAATTTAAAATATTTAATTATAATTGTTACAAGTATTTAATTATTTTAAAGAACATAACTGTGGCGCTCTTTAATTACCTGATCTGGCCACATCATTTTGTCTAGACTCAACCTCAACATGCTCATGAGCACCGACCCCTCGATCCTCTACAGTTGCTATACAAAATGTTACATTAATCCAAACACCAATTGTAATTACATATAAAAATTTTAATAGCAAATGTATACCTCCACCACTAGGATGCACATCATGCGAACCTTCATTATGCATAGATTGTGTAGAAGGATTGTCAGGCTGCATTCCAATATCCTACACATTGTTATCATTGCTTTCTTAAAATAGATATACTCACTTTATATTAGAACTTAACATCAAATAGACTAATTGGTAAAGTATTCAATTTGAAATAAATTTCATTTAGCTTATTTACCTGTGGCTCAGATGCATCATTATTTGAACCTTGCACACTGATTTCAGCTCGTAGCCGTTCAGCCACGGCTCTATAGCCTTGTTGGAAGCCAATTCTCTTGTCCTCTTCTGTGAGGCATCTATTGAACTCTGACCCCTACATTTTTTCTTGGTATGGTGAATTTTACTTGCATTGTTTGATCAAAAAAAATTTCCTTGCAATATATAAAAAAATTGATACAAGTTTTCATTTACTAATACTTACAACTCGTGCTTGAAGTTTGGAAAAACCACCAGAGCCGAGCTTGTGTGTCCCGTGCTTTTCTAATCTTGCCTTTGTTGCCTTTGATGTGTCAGGCAATCTATGAAAAGTTTGAAATATGTTAGAGACCAGTATAGGAAAAATTTAGAGGTTAATTAGTACATAATTACATTCTCAAAAGTATCACATACCTTGCTCTACTCTCTACTGGCGTAATTCCTTTTTTCATGTCGGCTTTATACTTTCCATCCAAAATCAAACCCTTCCACTCAGCCTCAAGAACACAGGGCGGACGCTCGTGCCTTGGGTTAACCTCTAAATATTTCCTGTACTGGTCCCTAATATACTTCAAACATAAACCAGCTCTTTCAAGGAGCTTGTTTCTCTCGAATGCACGAGGTCCAAAAAGCTGGGTCATACTATGTACAAGATCATCCTTCAACTTTTTATCTTGGTTATTCCACCTTTTAAGTTAAAAAAAACATGTTAGACTCATAAATGAAGAGAAGCTACCTTTAATATAGTTCAAGAAATTGATGAAAAGGAAAACTATTCTAGCAATGATATGAAATCAAAATAGTGGTTTGGGGTTTTAGTTAGGATATGATGTTCCACCATGTACGTATGGTGGGCCCGAATATCCGCAAACACTCGTCACCAAGTTTTCACCAAAAAATATCATTCCCTACAAAATAATCATGGGATCATTAGTCGATGAAGAGTGATCAAAAACTAAATTACTATTATATCACTATAGAATAATAATAACTTTAAAGTACCTGGAAGTTTGGATACTTTTAAGGGAACACCTTCATCGTCACTGATGATCAATACGCAATCCTTCACCGTTCCCATACTAGGAACACGGGAACATCCAGGAAATGATGTTGCATCGGGACTTGTTGCATCTCCTATTGCAAAAAATGAAAACCATTATCAAATGCCTCCAAGAAATAATACTTCAAGGGAAATAAATTGGTGCAGAGCACCCATGGCACAAACACAATCAAGGGATCTACATCGTAAACACATAACACTTAAACACATAACAAAAGAGAGAAAAAGAGGGATTTGTGTACCAGTAGATGGTGCAACAGTTGGTGCATTTAGGCTGTGTGTTGTTGACATGGCAGTCGGCAAGACATTTGTGGCTGTCCTGGATGGAGGCGGCGTTGTCATATCATTATGGAAAGGAGCTGAAGAATAAAATTGTTAGAGCATTCATAAATATAGAACGCGTGGAATAGCATGGACAAGATTGTTAGAGCATTAAAAAAAAATATTGTTCGAGCATGTATTGTCAATGATTATGATCATTCCTATATATATTCAGTGGAAAACACAAGTGGGGAATGGAACATGTGATCTACCTGAACCACTTGCAATACCGGCCTCATCATGGGAATGGGGTTCAAAATTACGCAAATAACTCTGTAAAGACAATGCATCCATATTTTAATTAATGTCATAAAAGAGCATAACATAAAAACCATTATTGAACTCTTGTAATAATTAAAAATTTCATTAATACTTACTTTAAAGTTTTCAGAAGTGCGCAACAACTCAGCTGCCCTGTCTTTTATTTCCTGAGTCTGAGGATGTATGGATACCAAACGTAGAAGTTCTTTCCCAATTTTCTTTAGCAGCTTTTTAATGGAACCGATCGGGTCATCGGTCTCTGCTAAATCAATAAAAAAAGGGTCCACAAGGGGGGACTCCTAAGGGACTGCAAGTTGCTTTCCCTCTCTCCGACCACCGGCCCTCTGTGACAACAATAGTATTAGTATTATCAAAATTACTCCAAAACAATGAAGAAAATAACATTAAAAAAAATAACATTTTGCTTCTATCTAGTTTGCACAATTACAATGAATTTTACCTGCTCATGTGTAGATGAGCTAGGAATATCGTCACCATCACCTTCGGGCGGTTGCTCCATATTGTGCCCCTGTGTCAAAGATCAAGTATAAAAATGTTAGCCAAAAATTTAATAACTAAATGGTATGTTGGAGTCATTGATTAGAAGTTGGTTTAATAGTATGTACCACCCCCATGATAGTAGCCTCGTTTGTATCTATGCGGTTCAAATTGTAATCAATAAGTAGCTCTTCCCCTGCACGTATTGATTTTATCGCACAGATGAATACACGATTTCCCTCGCGCGCCTCAAATATGCAATTGGGTTTCTTTATAGTTGACCCAGGTCGTGTACTATTTATAAAACCCGCAATATTCCCTGTTGCTTTTGGCCTTCCATCAATGTATATAGCCACACTTTTACTTTGATTATTGTCTTGCTGTTGTATATAATTTGCCGAGAGTGCATACCTACGCATACTTTTTTTATATTGAACAATATGCATCCAACTTTTGTAATCGTAACATGGTCCAACATACTCCATCAATTCAGAAACTTTGTTGTAAGACACCTTTATGCCATCCATAGAAAATAGGCCCAAACCATGTAATGATGATGGTGCTATGCGATATATCCTCTCATTAACACAAAAATCAATGTTTATTGGAGGAAGTTCCTTGGGTACCCAATGTTTCTGTAGATGTTGGTACCTCAAGGGCACCTCGATGTCGCCTTTCGTCTCATCATCATAAGAACATGACCCCCCTTGAGCAAGGAAAAATTTCATGTGTTTATTGAATTTCCTTCTAGTCCTTTGACCTCTAGTTAATCTCCCTATTCTAGATAAACTGCATGTCTCACTTTCCTCTTCTATTCCTATATTTCCCTCACTCGAGGAAGACACTTCTGACAAATACCTATTTGCTAGTACCTGCAAATGGGAGAGATCTTAGAAGACATCAATCTTACTATTGATAAGTGTATTAAATAGACTTTCTATAAGGTGTATTGACTTATACCTGTCGATCCATGAGACTGTGCGGGATGCTCTTGAAAGGGGTTCAATTTCCTGCAAATGTAATTCAATTATCGTGAGCATAATCACATCATAATCATAATCACATCCATCATAAGCATCACATAAAAATTAAAAACATTAAAACGTACACATTATAACACTTATAGCTTTTAAATAGATAATGAATAAACTATGTAACCATTTAAGACAAATATATTTCTATCAAGAAATGAATATTAAATACATTAAGGATTGATGGCATACCTTTAAATTTCATCATCATCATCCTCATCATCATCATCATCATCATCATCATCATCCTCGTCATCCTCGTCATCATCATCGTCCTCGTCCTCGTCGTCGTTGTCGTCATCATCAACATCATCATCATCAACATCAACATCATCTTCATCATCATCATCAGTAGCAGCATCATCTTCTTCTTCTTCTTCATGAAAATTTGTCTCAGGAACATCATCCAATAATTGTCGATCGTGATCATCATCTACATCATCTTCTACTTCTTCGGTATCTTCTTCTTCCATCGCATTATACTTTATCGGCCTTCCTCTCGGTTCATGTCTAACAACAAATGACCAACCCGGTTTATGTGAAACCTCTGAGTAAAATACCTATTCACATTGGCTTGGAAGAACATAGGGCTCATCCCCAACTGGCTCAAACGACCTTGTATTAACCATTGTAAATCCATTATCATGTTCAATAACAGTTCTATTAGGATCATTTGGATTAAGTCGTAGCCTGTACCATTTGACAACGAAGAGTACTAATTTGAAGGAACTAAAGTCGCACTCAAATATATCATCCAAAATGCCATAGTATTGATTTTTAGACTCTTGAGGATCTAAGTCATTTCTAGATGAAATATTAGTCACTTGAAAGACTGCAGTTATTCCAGAATCACAAGTTTTCTTCGTGTCATCCAACACTTTGACGCGAAATTTTTGACCATTACAGAACATACCCTTGTGGTGTTTAACCTGCAATAATATGTGAAACATGTCAAAATTATTATATCGTGAGTTGATAAACATACGGGTGATTAATAATTTTGTACGTACCTGGAAATCTCTTAAACCATATGCTAAATCTATTTCCCTTTGCGTAACATTAGAATCTCCATTACGATGAGCTTCTTTAACCAATGAAGATACACCTTCCCATGTTAATGTGTGACCAGAATGTTGACATCGTTCAATCCATACCGTCATCCAATCAAGATTGTTTGCAATATACAAATGTAGTGCATCCCACTCTCGAGCAACTGTACAAAAAAAAAATAGACGACTTACAACCGATTTATTTTGAAGATTAAGAAATAATTTATTACAATAACATCTTATAATTTATTACCTGTCACTTTCCTCAATCTACCTTTCCCCATCAAGTACTCCCCTTTGAATTTTTTAAAAGGGTCGAGATCCCAAATGCGATCTACATGGATATTTGAAGCAAACTTAGGAAGATATTCAGTAATGTACACCATAGTTTGGTATACCATGTATCCCTCTACCATAGAACCCTCAGGATGTGCTCTTTGTTGAACCAAAGCCTTCAAAGATTTCAAGTGCCTCTCAACCATCCACATTGACCTAGTGTGTGCAGGTCCACACAATTCAATCTCCTCAACTTGGTGTATGAGGTAGTGTTCTTGTGCATTGAAAAAAGTTGGAGGTAGACACTTTTGCATTTCACACAATAAATGAGGAATTCTTCTCTTCCAATAGTTTATATCTTCTTTATGGATTTCTTTAGATGACAACCACCTACATTAAGAGATTCAAGTCACAAAAAATATATAAATATGAGACTTTACAAAATAATATACAATAGATTACATAGCAAGAAAAACAAATCGCGAATATAATAAATATATACAACAAATTGAACAGATATTACTGCTTACCTCATGTATTTTCCAAGATCATATATCACTTGTTTGATGTTATTGTTGAAGTGCTCTGGGAGAGATAGAGGTAGCACGTACTGCAGTAATTATAAACCAATCATTTCATTATTTTCTAACATAACATAATGAATAGTACACGTAGTTTATGAATATATTGTAAATACAGAAGAACATAACTTACCTTGATGAAAGTATGCCAATCATGCGTTTTGAGCCCTGGCCCAAATTCACTTTTCTTTGATATGAGATTGCTTATGTTCCCAGCAAATCCTGTGGGAAATTGAATTTTTCGTATGACTTCTTTTATGGCATCACTTTGCTGCTCCGTTAATAACCAAGGAAGGGCACTTATATTAATCTGATCTCTATTGCTATTTGAGTGAATGAAATTCTTCAGTGCATGATTGGATTCATGAATGTCATTACAAATTTTGACAATTTTTTCTTTGTCACGCCTTCCATCCAGTATTTTCCACAATGTCTCTGTTATATTCTTTCCAACATGCATAAGATCAAACAAATGCACAATTTGTAGGTCCTCATAGTAGGGCAACCTACTAAATTGTCTGGGATAGCTTTTTAGTCCCTTTGGAAGGTTGTCAGTAGTGCCTTGATGACCTTCACGATCATCAATTACATAATTAGTAAACAAAAATCACAATAGAAATATATAAATTACAAACATAAACCATTAAGTGGAATGACATTACCTCGATGATTAATTCTATTATATTCCAACTTCCATAGGCGAGGTGTCATTCTTCGTGGCTTTGATGTAGTCTTTTCTTTCCCATTGAAAAGATGTTTTTCCATACTTCGATACTTATGATTCCTGTGGAGGAAGTGTCTGTACTCATCAAACACATGCTTTCCTAAACTTTTTGAATGACGAGATTTCATCTTTGGACCACAAACTGGACATGCAAATTTTCCCTTTGTTTGAAGACCTACAAGATAATGATATAATTGGATTATTAAATATGTTGATTTTTATAATTAGAATTATCATGCGCAACTTGAATTCACTATAACATACCACAAAAATGTGTTAGCCCTGGGGCATCATGTATTGTCCATACAAGTATTGCATGGAATTGAAATTGTCTTTGTCCTATTGGTCTAGACACGTCATACATAGTGACACCATTCCATAACTCCACCAACTCGTCAATAAGAGGCTCAATATATACATTCATATCTTTAACTTGATATTTACCTACTTGAATGAACAGTAACATTACATAATTATTGTGACCATTTTACTGTAAGATTTGTAAGTACATGTAAATTAATAACTATCAAATGATAAAATACCTAGAACAATCATTGCCAACATAATGTGCTCCCTCTTTATTGACATCCACGGAGGAATGTTATTGTTGATAACAAAAACAGGCCACACCGAGCAAACAGATCTCATCTCTCCAAATGGATTGACACCATCCACTGCCAATGAAAGCCTGAGATTACGAGGTTCTTCTTTGAAGTGTTGCCACTTTTCCTCTATGTGCATAAATGCCGAACCATCCGCAGGGATTCGAATAATGTCATCTCGACTTCTATTGCGTGCATGGTAATCCATAAATTGTGCCAAGCTAGTACACCTGAATAATTGTCGCATCCGTGGAATAATGGGGATGTAACGAAGAACCTTGTGAGGCACCTTTTTTGTTATTCGATCTGTTCGATATCTACTCATATGACATACAGGGCATTGTGTTGCAAATTCATGTTCTTTATAATATATAATATGATCATTGGGACAACCATGTATTGCTTGATACTCCATTCCAATATCTTTCATAATAGTAGATAATTCTCGATATGAGTGAGGTAGAATATTTGATGGTGGTAACAAAAACTCGCCTATCAATCTACAGCAAAAAATATAAGTTGTTAATATAAACAATATTAGTGGTACATTATTCACCCTTTGTTAACTATAAAGACATATATGACATACCTTAACATACGTGACATTGTTATGTTGGATAAACCATTCATAACCTTCAAGTTCAACAACAACAATATAGCAGAGAGAAGAGTTGTTTGGGAGTCTTTGTATAGGGGCTCGTATGCCTTCTCAAGTAGAGGTACATCAAGGCTATCATCATCATCATGATCAGATCCGCTTGGACTAAATGTGTCATGGATCAATGTATTTATACCATCATCTTCAATTGTGTTTTTTGGTGCATGATCGTCATCTTCCATGGGATCATTATCTTCACCTTGGATATTCGCACCCCCATGTTCCTCCATATCATGTACTTCCCTGGGGAGATCAACCTATATAAAATTGATTAACATAAATAAACCATGATCTTCAACTCATCATCAAGTGATTTCATATGTATATAAATTGTTAAAATGAAATAATGAACAACTTACCAGTGGATGATAGTCATGCCCCCCTTCAATGTGACCATTCTCCCTACAATGTCTCTTAACTGTTTTGATTAGCAATCTTCTACGGTTTAAGCCCTTACAAATTTTGCAGGGACAATAACATTTTCCATCACCTTTTCTTTTCAAGTTAGACCACAATCTAGCGATTGTCTCCCTATTTTGTTCTTCACTTATATTATCTGACATGATCGTTCTTCGCAGGAAGCAAAAATTGGGCTATGAAAACTTTGGTCTACAACTTTCAGTGACTAAGCAAAATTGTCAAAAGTACACAAAACATATAAGCTACAAGGCCTTCTTGCTTAGCTCTAGAAGCTCTCTAGCAATCAAAACATATAAGCTACAAGGCCTAACAGCAATTTCAAAACATATAAGCTACAAGGCAAGACATATTACATGACATGGCAAAAGGATTAAAATATACATTAGATTAAAAAATATACAATTTTCAAACCTGAGCGCGCGGCTATAACTCGTGCAATGGTCTTCTTGCTTAGCTTTAGAAGCTCTCCAGCAATCAAAACATATAAGCTACAAGGCCTAATAGCAATTTCAAAACAAGGGTCATCAAAAGAACCAAAAACAATGTGTGCAAACAATACCTTGTGAAGTGGTATAGACAATTAGAAGATGCTACTATGTGCTAGGGAACTTCTTAGAACTGTTGGTATATTCTTACAACTTGTTACACCTGGGATATTCTTCTCTGTAGATGCTACTGTGTGCCGTGGTCCAAACGGGCCCATAAATGTGGTTGAATAGCAATACATTCAAGTGGCTTACACAAGGGACAGTCACTGTGAGATATCCTCATGTGTGACTGTCCTTGTCACAAATGAGGACATCTCACAGTGACTGCCCCTTGTGTAATTGCCACTTGAATGAGGTCAGTCACTGTAAAGACAACATGATAATGTACACATACAATGAGTGTACATTATCATGTTGTCTTTACAGTGGCTGCCCTCATGTTGTATATTCTTCTCTGTAGATGCTACTACATGCTAGGGAACTTCTTAGAACTGTTGGTATATTCTTACAACTTGTTACACCTGGGATATTCTTCTCTGTAGATGCTACTATGTGTCGTGGTCCAAACGGGCCCATAAATGTGGTTGAATAGCAATACATTCAAGTGGCAATTACACAAGGGACAGTCACTGTGAGATGTCCTCATGTGTGACTGTCCTTGTCACAAATGAGGACATCTCACAGTGACTGTCCCTTGTGTAATTAAGTATTGTGGGGAAGCATTCTAAATAACCAAAGCCGCTAACAATAAATTCAACACAGATATGTCCTCATTTCTGGGTATTTTAGCTCTCTAACAGCTGAATACCAGATTAAATAATAATGACAAAAGAAAAATAAACCCAACGTACTCAGAAATTGTAGCTGTGATTTTGCGGAGGGAATCTCTCTCGGCGCTGTTGAAAACGCAAATGACAACCCACTTGATTTCGTGGAGGGAATCTCTCTCGGTGCTGTTCAAAACACAAATGACAACCCGCTTTGTTCAAAACACAAATGATAACCCGCTTGATTTCGCGGAGGGAATCTCTCTCGGCGCTGTTGAAAACACAAATGACAACGTTCCTTTTTTTTTTTGCACTTATATCCTGACCAACATAAGGTCCATTTGTAATACAACATGATAATGTACACTTACAGTGAGTGTACATTATCATGTTGTCCTTAGAGTGACTATCCTCATTTGTTGAAGAAGAAAAGCATTAATGTGGCTGAATAGCAATACATTCAAGTGGCAATTACACAAGGGACAGTCACTATGAGATGTCCTCATTTGTGACTGTCCTTACAGTGAGTGTACATTATCATGGTGTCTTTAGAGTGACTGTCCTCATTTGTTGAAGAAGAAAAGCATTAATGTGGTTCAATAGCAATACATTCAAGTGGCAATTACACAAGGGACAATCACTGTGAGATGTCCTCATGTGTGACTGTCCTTGTCACAAATGAGGACATCTCACAATGACTATCCCTTGTGTAATTCAAGTGGCAATTACACAAGGGACAGTCACTGTGAGATGTCCTCAGTTGTGACTGTCCTTACAATGAGTGTACATTATCATGTTGTCTTTAGAGTGACTGTCCTCATTTGTTGAAGAAGAAAAGCATTAATGTGGTTCAATAGCAATACATTCAAGTGGCAATTACACAAGGGACAATGTCATGAGCCGTGACATATTGAACTTAGTATAATAATAAAATGATTAGATGATATATAATAATCTATTATTAACGGTATATAACAATAATATATAATTATTATCAAAAGATAATAATAATATATAGTTAGCACAATAAGTAATATGTTAATTAAATAATATTAAAATATTAATAAATAATATAATTATGATTATAATTATAATATAAATTAATAATAAATAATTATTAATAAATTATATATATTATATTATAATAATATATTAAGTAATAATATTAAATCAATTATTGATATAATAATTTTAATATATAAATAATATTAATAAACCTCTCAATATAAAACAATATGTTATCACTATAATAATATTTATTATAATATTATTAATATTACTAACATCATTAATTATAATATTTAATAATAACAATAACATTAATAATAATAATAATAATAATAACGTTTAAAGCAATATCGAATATCTGTAATCGATATACATCTACATTAAACATCTGCATTATCTATCATGATGAGGAACGAAGAAGTGATACAACAATCACTAGTCATTACACATCGATACCATGAGAGGATGATTAATGAACCAAATACTATGAAGTCAAGATCAACATGATATGAATAAGGGATAGGTCGCTATGTGTTTCAGAAGATGTATTGATAAGCAAGAAGGATAACCATTCATATATTATAAATAATCATTAATTGCACAAGTTTAGACAATGACATATCCGATAAAGCAATATCAAACATGAAGACCCGCTAGCAAATATGCACCATCACTTCCTATGTTATCATGACAATAACATAAACTAGATTGAATTCTACTATCTATATCAATAGACACCACATAGGAGGATATCGACTAAAGGATTGAAAGATTATCGATTGTCTGAGATAAACCACATCTTGTAGAAACACAAAAGAATCAGTGATTATATCACAAGCTATTGATGAATGAGGCATCAGTCATGGATAATAAGTACAATGTATCGTTAAGTATTAACAGGAATGGAAGTCAATTTGAAGATCAAACTCCATTACTAGCAATCAACCAATAAATGGACAATTATCAGAAAATGATATCGACTTATATCAGAGTAGAAAGATTGGATATCATCATAACAATATGGGATAAGGCAAGAGTTAATATCGATTGACTAAATACTAATGATAGTTAGACCAAACTAATACAAACACAATGGATGTTAACTACTAGTTGCACTACCAATTAGGGAAGATTACCTTCATAAAAAGATTTGATATTGAGTCAATCTGGGAGTTATCTATGATCAGAAAATAATGAAATAATATTATGTGAACTGTCGGATTATGGAAAGGTGTGCTTAACAAAGGGACATGGAGGAAGAAACAAGACACGTCTCATTCATAGCATCTCTTCATTTGTTAAAGACAATATAAGAATGCATTCTCGTCAGTCACTCAAGGCATCATTAGAACTTTATTTACTTATCCATATTTGGATATACTCAATAGAGCATCTGCCTTTGGCAGTTTGGTTTCAAGTTTATCATTGCAGATCAGAGACAACACCATGATTGCACAGATAGAAAGGATAGTCAGAAACAGCATCAATATTTGAAGTTGCAAGCATATAATTCAGAATCTAAAATAGCAACATATCACTCATAGCGATATTACACATTTGCATAATTACATCATCATATCAGACACAGCAAATACATTGCTGTAAGCAATACTTATTGATTGTATATCGATATTGTTTATATCAGACATACCATCATTATACTATCACTATAAGTGATAAGAAACATCATATTCATAGCATATTTCATATCATTATATCCGATAGTGCTATTAAACATATTGGTATCAATATCATCTTGCACACATATTGTGATTGAATCTGAAATAGCGGTTGATATCTTAAGTAACCTCCATTACTTAGTTTAATTGTAAGTATCTGATAGAGTAAGTCTGAGAAGTGGAGTAATTGTTCCTGTTTTCCAAGTTAGCCAAAAAGGGGACATTACAGACAATCACTGTGAGATGTCCTCATGTGTGACTGTCCTTGTCACAAATGAGGACATCTCACAATGACTGTCCCTTATGTAATTCAAGCGGCAATTACACAAGGGACAGTCACTGTGACATGTCCTCATTTGTGACTGTCCTTACAGTGAGTGTACATTATCATGTTGTCTTTAGAGTGACTGTCCTCATTTGTTGAAGAAGAAAAGCATTAATGTGGTTCAATAGCAATACATTCAAGTGACAATTACACAAGGGACAATCACTGTGAGATGTCCTCATGTGTGACTATCCTTGTCACAAATGAGGACATCTCACAATGACTGTCCCTTATGTAATTCAAGCGGAAATTACACAAGGGACAGTCACTGTGAGATGTCCTCATTTGTGACTGTCCTTACAGTGAGTGTACATTATCATGTTGTCTTTAGAGTGACTGTCCTCATTTGTTGAAGAAGAAAAGCATTAATGTGGTTCAATAGCAATACATTCAAGTGGCAATTACACAAGGGACAATCACTGTGAGATGTCCTCATGTGTGACTGTCCTTGTCACAAATGAGGACATCTCACAATGACTGTCCCTTGTGTAATTCAAGCAGCAATTACACAAGGGACAGTCACTGTGAGATGTCCTCATTTGTGACTATCCTTACAGTGAGTGTACATTATCATGTTGTCTTTAGAGTGACTGTCCTCATTTGTTGAAGAAGAAAAGCATTAATGTGGTTCAATAGCAATACATTCAAGCGGCAATTACACAAGGGACAGTCACTGTGAGATGTCCTCATTTGTGACTGTCCTTACAGTGAGTGTACATTATCATGTTGTCTTTAGAGTGACTGTCCTCATTTTTTGAAGAAGAAAAGCATTAATGTGGTTCAATAGAAATACATTCAAGTGGCAATTACACAAGGGACAATCGATCACTGTGAGATGTCCTCATGTGTGACCTTTGTGAAGGCAAGTGCCAATTTGTACCCAAGTTACCAATATTGTGGCAAAAGTGGGAATGAAGCATTTAGGGGTCAAATTGGGCAAAGAAGTGTAGAAGTGGCCTATGTGAGGTCTAAATAGCCTAACTAAGTCATGGTTAGGGTCTTATGGTGTTTGAACAATAAGTTTTGAACCAAAATCCCAAAGGTTGTAACAAGTTGTCAATGTTGTCATTCACAACATTGACAACATTTGTGCAAGGGAGCATTTTCGAGTAAGATGGTTATGTAACTATATGAAACCATTGAATTAGGCATCAGATCAACTATAAGAGGCCTCCATCGATCTGTGCAAAAGGTTGGGGGGAAAAAAATTTGGAATTAAGAAGATTTGTAGAGTAACACGGTTTTAGTGAATTCTTGAGTTTTTTTGTTTCTTTGTTTTCAGTTGATTAATGGATTAGATAGCTCGCAGTGTCTATTGGAAAAGTTAGTACAAGTTGTTTTTTTATTCTGTGTTGTGTTTTTTTTGAGTTTTGAAGCATTCCAACTAGTTTGTTAATTCTTTTGTTAAGTACCCTATCATTGGTTTGAACCAGGCAGGTTGAACAAATGGAGTCTTAGCTCATCATTCCATTGTCAATTTTGTACGGGCTCTTGGAATGGGTGAGGAGACTCCATGTACTATATGTTTGGAAGGAGGGGCCCTGGGAAGCTCATTTTCTATGTTTGCAATGATGTCCTAGGTGAGTCAGTTGAGCACAGTTAGGGATGACAAATCATTACAAGAAGATTACAACAAGTTGAATGCATTGGTTGCTTCAACTAAAATCTCATGGAGAGGTAGACACACATCTAAAGAAGCCCCAAGTCAAATTAGAAGATTGGGTGAGTTTCTTTGGCTGCTAAGAAAACAAACTCTTAGTCAGACTGTCCAAGTTGTGTCAAAATACTTGTTTTCAGGCATGGCTGTAGCAGTTGGTGTACAAAAAATCTAGGAGGAGAAGAACTTAGATATCTTGGAGTTCTCAATAAAGGGCATCTGAATCCTAAGCCCTTTAGGTGGCTTAATATAAACAAAAAGGCTTGACAAAGGCCTAATTGCTAGCAGCCTATTTTTGGGTGCAATTGGCATGCATGGTTTGATGAACCGGATTGAAGTACTGATGAAAAGTATAGGTGAAGGAGTAATATTGAAACCAATAGAGGTCCTAGTGGCCAGCCTCTCCATGGAGTAAAGTTCTAGTTGAATGTGTTTCAATTTGTGAAGACAAGACTAGGAGTGTCCTAGTAGCTAGATTGGTATTGAGCAGAGTTCGTTGTATTTCTTGTTGGTGTGCACTAGTTGAAGGAGTGGGATCTTGGGTAGAGATACCTAAAGAGTGTAGGGATAGTTAAGTACCCTATCAAGTCAAAACATTGGCCTAAAGAGACCCTAGTGAAGGATAGGGAGTGAGCAAGACAAAGTGTTACATCAATTAACAAGATCATTTTTTGGTAATTGTGTACATTATCATGTTGTCTTTACAGTGACTGTCCTCATTTGTTGAAGAAGAAAAGCATTAATGTGGTTCAATAGCAATACATTCAAGTGGAAATTACACAAGGGAATATCACTATGAGATGTCCTAAGTGTGACTGTCCTTGTCACAAATGAGGACATCTCACAGTGACTGTCCCTTGTGTAATTGCCACTTGAATGAGGACAGTCACTGTAAAGACAACATGATAATGTACACAAGTACCGTGAAGGTAGTCGCAAGTTAGGGCTATTTCATTGCATACCCGAAACAATGAAGACATTACAGTCCACAAAACGTTTGTGCTTGAAAGATGAACAAATAAAATTAAACTTCTAAATAACCAAAGCCGCTAACAATAAATTCAACACAGATATGTCCTCATTTCTGGGTATTTTAGCTCTCTAACAGCTGAATACCAGATTACATAATAATGACAAAAGAAAAATAAACCCAACGTACTCAGAAATTGTAGCTGTGATTTCGCGGAGGGAATCTCTCTCGGCGCTGTTGAAAACACAAATGACAACGTTCTTGTTTTTTTTGCCCTTATATCCCGATGTGATTTCGCGGAGGGTTACGGTGCTGTTGAAAACACAAATGACAACGTTCCTTTTTTTTTTTGCCCTTATATCCCAACAACATCGCAATTGCAAGTTAGGGTTGTTTCACTGCATACCTGAAACAATGAAGACGTTACGGTCCACAAAATGTTTGTGCTTGAAAGATGAACAAATAAAATTAAACTTCTAAATAACCAAAGCCGCTAACAATAAATTCAACATAGATATGTCCTCATTTCTGGGTATTTTAGCTCTCTAACAGCTGAATACCAGATTACATAATAATGACAAAAGAAAAATAAACCCAACGTACTCAGAAATTGTAGCTGTGATTTCGCAGAGGGTTACGGCGCTGTTGAAAACACAAATGACAACGTTCTTGTTTTTTTTGCCCTTATATCCCGATGTGATTTCGCGGAGGGTTACGGCGCTGTTGAAAACACAAATGACAACGTTCTTATTTTGTTTTCCGTTATATCCTGATGTGATTTCGCGGAGGGTTACGGTGCTGTTCAAAACACACATGACAACATTCCTTTTAAATTTTACGCTTATATCCCGACAACGTCGCAATTGCGACAGTGACAAATGTATTGTCGTCACAAATTGCGACGGTGTCGGGCTATATTTGAAAAAAAAAGAGCAAAACCACATGACATTTGCCTACCGTCGCAAATGGCCATCGCAATTTCACCCCAAATGTATTAGTGGGTACTCTTGAGGCCGCGAGGTCCGTTACTTGCTGCAGGTAAGGAGTCCCTTTGGGGAGCAAGAGGGGTGATACAAATGGAAGCCCTTACTAAGAACCATAGATAGAAGCCACCCTATTTTTTCACTTTGCTTCTTGGTGCAAGGATTGATCCAAGTGGAATAACCCGGATCACCCCAAGATTACTCACCATATGTGTTCCTTTGGTTGTGTCTTTGACACTTCCATGACAAAGCCAATATCTATTGTGGGAAACCACTTTGTGTGAGGCAATGGAGCATCAAGTTGTGGGCCAAGTTGTTAAGTATTGAGCCTTGTCTTTTTAGGATAGTAAGTGCTTGAACTATTCTCATTGTGCTATACCCATGTAAAAGTTCTTGCATACTCAACATCTCGGTAGCATTCATAGGGTCTTTCAATTTTGATATCACAATTGTTTGTCTTGGCAAGGTTGCTTTTGCCCTTGTTTCAAGTGTTTGAAGACATGTTTCATCCCACACTATTTGCAAACCTGTCAAATTACTGCTATCATTGTGATTGAAATAAAAAATCAACCCTCAAATTAAAAATTTTGAGCAAACAGTCCCAAAAATTGAGTTTTTTATGTTCACTAGTCAAAGAGTCGTACAATTCTACAACAGTATCGCACCCTGTGGAGAGAAATATCGCGCGATAGTTCACCCTTGCTGGACTATCACCCTGCCTACCTGGAAAGTATCACCTGAGCTTATTGAAAGCTATTACTTGGTTTAAGGTGAAGTATTGCCTCGCTATAAACTATCACCCTGCTTGCATGGAAAGTATCACCCTGAGTCATTCTATTGTCCTATCGCTATTGTAATCTAGAGCTGCTAAACTTGAGTTTTAACCTACTGTAGAGTGTCTTTTTTTGTTCTTATCTGAAGCTAGTTTGTTACCTACATGCTTAGGATTGTTCTAGACTGAAACAAATGAGCTAAACTATTGTATTTGAGCCTATCGAATGTCACTTTTGATCACTTGTCAAAACACGGTTACCTATCTAGCTACTTGCTAATCGAGCTTCTTGCTCACATCTAGGCTTGTGTCAATTGACTACTATAAGTTCTTGAGCACTTTGACCAGCCATCTTTATTATTCTATCTCGACAAGTGATCATCATTGGCTTTTGCTTATCTCAACATCTAAGAAACTTTGTCTCATTTTATTGGTTAAATAACATTCTTTTTCATGTCTGTTACAGCTCGATCTCAATTTGAATAGGGGAGTCACCCTCCATTCAATTATACGCAGTTACCTTCTCCTACTAGATGCCCATGAGCACCTGTTAGCAATGCTAGTTCTAGTTTTGAGGATTCTAAGGCCACCCTATGGTACAAAGGAGGTTTCCTCTTTTCAACATTTAAGTCCTCCAAAAACACAGACAGTGTCTCACTCACTCTCACTGAACAAGAAAAGTTCCATCATTTGCAAGAACACTTTGAGCATAAGGACAACCAAGCTCATTTAGACAAAATGGATGCTACCAGACACATGGCTATGAGAGGAGTATCTCATGAGCAACCCAAGATTAGTGGTTATGAGCATAGACCACTTTTTGGTACTAGTGGCAACTATGGCAACAACACACCACCTAGATCTCCTCCAAGACAAACTTTTGCTATACCTTCTTCACCTCCTAGACCCCCTCCCTCTCACCATGAGGAAGAGCTTGTTGATGAGATTTCTAGTGAGGATCTTATTGCATTTGAATAAGATGAGGAATCCCAACGAAAGATGCTTAAGCTTTTAGAGTGCAATGGAGACCAATATTTCCAATATATGACTTCTAGAGGATACAAGCTTCGTCCTGGCTATGATGTCAGACAAATTGTCCAACAAAGAGTACCAACTAAATTAGAACTCCTTTAGGAAGAACTATGTCAGACAAATCAACACCTTACCCAAATGGCAGTAGAATGAGAGCCTCCAAAGGTCTCTTTTGTAGAATCAATTTGTGCTCTTCCTTTCAATAAAAGTCTATACATGGTCCCATTTCCTAGGGATATTGAGGTTCCTAAGTATGACAAGTATGATGGAAATGGTGATCCCCATGACCATGTGTGTCACTTTTACACTCTTAGCATGGACTTCCTTCATGAAGACACATTTCTTCTACAATTGTTTCCTCGAAGCTTAAGAGGACAAGCTTTAGAATGGTTTGCAAAGTTGACACCTCCTTTGAAGACTTTTGATGAGTTGGCTATGCGCATCACACAACACTATTCATACAATATCCAACATCCTATTAACATGATAGATCTTAGTGCTTTGAGGCAAAAACAAGGAGAGTTATTTGCCACTTGCAACATTGGAGGTCATTGTAATCTTGATATCCTCGTTAGCTACCTGAAAGGGAAAAGATTGACATTTTTGTCAACACTCTTGTGCATGAGCTATATTATGATCTAAGGAAGCAACTATTCTCCTCTTTCAATGACATGATTGAAAGTGCATATCGGATTGAGGATGTGTCCATTAGGAAGGGGGATATTGTTATTAATAAAGATGCTAGAGGCAATGGCAAAGACAAAAACAAGCCTTGGAATAGGAATACGTATGTTAATGATGGGGTTGTAGATGTCCCTAAAGCTAAAGAGCCTACTTTCAACCTCTCTAATGCTATCTACACAGCAAAACAACAAGAAGCTGCCAACGCTCAAAATGTTCCTAAGCCTCAGAATGTAGACAAACCTAAGAACAAATTCCAACGACAGGTCTATACCCCATTGGCTGAACCATATGATGTGATTCTTAAGACTTTGGTTGCCAATAATTATCTTATGCTTCCTGAGAAAACTCATCCCTATGATCTGCCAGTTAAGCCTGATTGGTGGAGAGAGGATCATTACTGCCACTATCATAGAAACAAGGGACACAAGACTAACAATTGTTTCACACTTAAAGATGCTATACAAGATCTCATTGATGGAGGCACAATTCTCATAGATGGCTTAGTTCAAAACTCTGATCACTAGGCTTTCAAAGATCCTCTACCTAAGTATGACAAAGGTGAAACGTCTCAAGCACATAAGAAGAATCATGATGCTAAGATCAACTATACATATACTTCTGATTCACCTATGATCAACATGATAGAGCCTGTTGAGAGTGTTCTTATGATGGGACCTCAAGATGATAATATAGCCAATCATGGTATGCCAAAGTTGGTCTTGCAAACATGAGGTAGTTCATCTTCCCAAAGTGAGGCACTTAATGCTGTTACTAGGGGGCAAGCTAAACTAGTCCTTAAAATTATGCCTGATCCTAAACAAGTCCCATCCTCCAAACCAATAGTTCCTTCAGCTTTGTCTAGCTATGATCTTATCCATCAATTGCAATGGACACCTGCACAGATATCTATTTTTGAGTTTCTTGAGCTATCCCCTTTGCACAAGGAGATCCTTGAAAAGGCTTTGCGTATAGCTAATGTCCCTAATGACATTGACCCAGATAGGTTCCAGGATATGGTCAACCACATCTCATCACCTCATTATCTATCCTTCTTTATAGAAGATGATGTATCTATTAGTCACCCTCACAATCTTGCCTTACATAGTGAAGTTATGGTCTACCATACCCGAGTCTACCTAGTCCTGATAGACAATGGTGTAGGGTTAAACATTGTTTCTTTCAATGTGGTGCAATAGTTGGGTTTATTAGAATTTGTTGTAGATCCTAAAGGGAAAATTACTATAAAAGCATATGATGAAGTTGAAAGATCTTCCAAAGGTCTTGTCATGTTACCTATCCGACTGGGCCCTGTCACAAAAGATATTATGTTCCAAGTATTGGACATCCCACTTTCTTATAACATCCTTTTGGGTCATCCTTGGATCCATGACATGCAAGCTATGCCTTCTACATACCATTAGTGTGTCAAATTCCCCCATAATGGAGCTGAAATTGTGATTCCCAGGGATCATTCTATTGCTATCAATACTCTTGCTACTGCTGAAATGTTTGTTCCTCACAAAAAACCCTCTAATGATCCTACAACATCCTTGGTTTCCGCAGAGAAAACTTTTAAGATGATGAGCCTTGGTATGGGTGAATACACACTGGATTCCCTTGTTGCTATGCCTACTTCCCCTAGATCATATGGGAGACCTTTTGATAAGATGAAGCCTTCTGCTTCTGCCATGAAATTTTTTGGTAATTTTGTTCAAACGTCTATACCCCTAGAGGAAAAAAGAGAAGAATAAGCTATTAGAGAATGGATCTATAGAGATGAAGAAGGTAGTACCACTATTGCTACTCCTATTTCTCCTAAGCGCTATGGTAAAGGCTATAAATTTTTGCAGAAAATGGGCTATCAAGGTCAAGGACCTATAAATATTAATGGACATGCCCTAGTCAAGCCTTTGAGTCATACTAATGGCCGACCCTCTAAGATTACAATAGGTCTAGGATATGGTGCCAATGATGACCTCCCTACATGTTCTAAAAATGCTCCCATGATTAGTGATTCAAACATAGATACAGATGAGTCACCACTGCACACTATGGCTCAAATGGGAGACAATCTTCCTTCTACTTCACTCCTTTGGGGAGAAGAACACATACCTATTGAGGACACAACTAAAGCTACTACACCTAGAAGCTGGCAATGTATGAATATTTTTTGGTTAATGAAAAGAGGAGATCTCACACATAATGATGTTGAAGCCTCTACTTCTAATGGTCCTAAACCTTCTTGGTGCAAGCATCCCAGTAGAAGCATAACAACAGATTCAAATGAATATGAATGGGATACTCTCTCTGACGGATCTTCCATAGTGGATATGGAAGTGGATGTGGTTCATACATATGGTGACCAACCCAACGTAGTTGATGAGTCTCATGTAGGGTCTGATGAGTTTAATCCACATATTGCTTTAGTGGACCATGCCGGTCCTTCTATGACAAGTCTAGATCTTAAAAATTTTGGAGCTTACCCTATAGGCTCGACCTCTCTTGTCACCAGAGATGACATCCCTCACATAAATGCTATTGAACCTATCACTTCATTTCATCTCACAAATTCAGATCTCATAGCTTGGTCCACCCAAGATCAACATGCCATTGAACTTGTTACTTCTTCCACCAGCGAACCAACAACAAAAAGGATTGAATTAGAAATAAAGTATCTCAATCATCAAATCAAAAGAAAAGAGCAATGGTCAGATGGCGAAAAACACATTATGGCAGTATCCAAACTTAAAAAAAGTAAAAATAAAGACCTGCTAAAAAATGATGATTATCAAATAAACGATGACAAGCTGATTCTCTACAAAAAAAATGGTGAACTTTTTCAAGAATTATTTCACCTCTATCATATTTCAGCACATTCCTAGAGCTTAGATCAAAGTTGCTAATGCCTTGGTTACTTTGACATCCATTTTACAATTGAAAAAGCATAAATCACACTGTAAGTTCCTGGTGGAAGAATTACACTATCCTGCCCACAATTCCTATTTCCAAGATCGCGTTATCCCTGAAAATCTCATCCATAACACCTCACACTTCACCCTCATCTCTGGTGACTTGTAGAGGAAGGGTCTAGATGAAACTCTCCTCAGGTGTCTAGAAATAGAGGAGTTAGACAAAGTGCTAGCTAAAGTTCACGATGGTATATGTAGATCACACTTTAATGATCCTGCGTTAGCTTGGAAATTGCTTAGGGCTGGCTACTATTGGTCAGGACCTTATCTTATCACTGCAGTAGTTGGGTCTGAGGTCTATCAGTTATCTACGCTAGAGGAAGAAAAGCTTACTAGGCCTACCAATTATCTACATCTGAAGAAGTACTATGTCTGAAGTTCTGGAGCTCTTTGTACATATTTTTATTGATCCTGAAAAAATTCCAAAAAATTCATATATGATGCTGAAAAAATCCTAAAAAGCATAAAAAGTACTAAAAAAATGAGCATCCTAGTGAAAACCTAGCACTAGGCGCTTTGATGTCTCACCAAAAAAATAAAAAAATGAAAAAAATTTAAAAATAAAAAATTCAAAAAATTCAAAAAAATAGAAAAAATGCCTTGGTGAAAACCTGGTAACAGGCACCTTGGTAGCAAAAATACAAAAAAATTGAAAAAAGTCCTAAAAAATATCTATCAAGTGGTGAAAACCTACAAATAGGCATTGCTTGAGACCCTTGCACCTATGTCTATCAGTCTTGTGTGGTGCTCCTCTACTCCACTTTCTGTATTGCCTCTCCTAGCCTGGAATTGACTCTTGTCTTAGTCTGGGGGGCATACATTGTTCTAGCTTAACTTGGGTCTCTTTGTGCATCATGGTTTCTTTGGCAACTTGGTTCCAATAGTGTTTCTCAACACTCCCCAAACTGTGTTTTTCAACACTACCCCAGTGTCGAGTGTTTCTTAACACTTATCAGATATCCTACCCGCAGTCTAGATGATGCAATATTTCTCACTGGCAGATGTGATACTCAAAGTTTGACTCTATGACCTACACACATGCACTTAAACACTTGACTTGCTAAGATTTATTTGACTTTATTTCTTTGTGTGCTATCTATGATGATTTCTCTGCTGAGTGTTCTCTCCCTAATAGTTTTTGATGATGCCGAGCTAGAAGACTAGGGCATGAGGACATGTTTTATTTGCTTTCTGCTTGTGGGTATATTTTGTTGATCCTAACTGTCATTAGCATTTATGCTTATTCCACTTGACATTGGGGTCTACAAGGTATTATCCTTGACTATTTTTGCAAGTGCATGCTTATGGTCATCTTGACTTTCTTGTGTCTCGATGCGAGCATAATCTTGCTATATTAAACTTAGGGAACCTCACTGCACTAGTCATCTTGACCTACATGTCTTTGATGCCTAAATGGGATTTCCACATTTCTATCTGATATAGATCATAATCAGATCCACATAGTCATACTAGTGTACATTGTATGATCTTGCGATGCTACCAATAATGCTCGATGATGAATATTAGAGACTTATGGCTTCGTAACCTTGCAAGTAAACCACTTTTCATAGTAGCTTGCATTTTTAGGTTCATGTTAGTTAGTTTTGCATCTTCCATATGGAGAGAAATCTCCTTTCATCTTTCATGGACCTATCGGTCAACTGCACTCACCTTTCACTTCTTCCCTATCATGTATTTCACTTCTCGTCTTTCATATCACATCATTTTCTCTTCATTTTGGGATTGAAACCAAAATCCAAGTTCACCTTGATCATCAAAAATTTCATTTCTCCTTCTTCCACGCAGTTGGCTGACCATTTGAGGCCTAATCCTTCATCTTTGTTGGGGCATTCTTTCCTTCTTCATCCCCATCTCTTCCAAACTTCTAGTCTTTCATTTATTTCATTTCATCTCTCTCTCTCTGAGGCCTTGACTAGGGCATATCTTCACTGCTTGATGGTTATTCTATCATCTTTCATCTTTGATTATGATTTCTAGTGATTTGATCATGTTGCTCTTGCTTCTTCATTCCCTCTACCTGATTTCACTTTCAATCCCGAGGGGGCAAACACATCATATCCTTGTTGGCTATTCTCCAGAGCATATGCTTGACCATTCCATTTTCTCTAATCGATCTATCTTTGTGCTTGACATGTTAGTACTCATCTCAAGTTCTGATACTATCCATCTCTTTCCTAAGTGTTCAGTACTATCGCTACCAGGATGACCATGTAGGATTTGCTATCTCTCTGCACTTCATTCTTTGGAGTCAGATCTCTATCTATTGCCTTCTTGGCTGATCTATTCTTTGACGTAATGTGTTCCCATATCGATCACACATTAGTCAAAGAGGGGAAAATGTATACACCTAAAAATGGTCATCTAGACTATTAGCCCCTTGCTAGCATTATTTGCTAAAATCATTAATTGTTTATTCTTGATCAAATCCTAGTGCTATCATTTATTTGATTATTTTCTATGGGCTAACCATTTTATCCTAAGTCTTTATTTAATTAAAAGGAATTCCCTCCCCTTTTATTAAATAAAAATCTTCCACTTTTCCTCTTATCCTAAGTTGCACAAATAAAGCATTATTCTTATTTGTAAAAAGGGAAAAAGAAATTTTTGTCTCATATGGGCACAAAAGTCAACTCTTATTTTCTCATTGGAGGATACTTGTGCACATGGATTGCTCCTCTTTCAAGCTCCACCCTTGATTAAATCTTTTTCCTCTTAATCTCCATGGTCCATTCCTTCTCATTTCTTATAAAAGGAGAGCTCTCTTCCTCATTTTCATAATCAATCTTTTTATGCTAATGTTATGCTGCAGGTTTTCTAGGTCACTTTGGAGATTTTGAAGATTTGGAGCATTCTTGGCTTTTGCATCTACATGCTATCATAGTTTCATTTCTTGCATTGTCATGGCATCCATAGCTTCATATTTAGCTTAGTTTCATTTGTGCTTTAGATTAACTCATCTAGCTTAATTAGGAGGCTTTGTAATACTTGCATATTTCCTTTCATAACATAGCTTGCATTTCCATTTCTAGCATAGTTGCATTGCATTTTCATTTCCATTTGATTCTTGGGGATATTGGCATTCTTTCCCTTGTCTTCATTTGAATCTCCCATTGCATGGTTTACTAGCAAGTTTATTGGCTTAATAGCTCTAGCTGAGAGCATTCTTAAAACCCTTGCACTCCATGCCTAGGGAGCTCTAAATCAATTTCTCAAGGTTTCTAATCCATGGATTCTCTTGGAAGCAATGATTTAGAGAAGTGCAAAACTTAGTGTGTACAGTTACAATGTTTGAAAAATAGTTGGATTCGTTGGGAAAAGTCTTCAAATATCCCTTACAGGTGGGTGGAAGATAAATGATGGTGGAAGGTGATGAAACTTATGTAATTTTGCATTTAATCAATAAAATAAATCCCTATTTTTCTCTATGATTTGGATCGTGAAAAAATATGTGTACGGATTGGTACAGATGTGAAAAGAAGGAAATTTTTCAATCTCACATCTGACATGTTTTAGGACTCCAATGATTTTGATGTGAACTCATTTGGACATTGGAGTCGAAAGTTAGAAGGTTTTGTGTTCTAGGTTTTCAGGAAACCCTCCTGAACCAAGGTTTCAAACAAATAATGCCCTAACTTTCCTTTCCTTCATGGGATTCCAATCCGAAGTGGGGAAATGCAAGTAGTGTCAATGTATATTAGATCCCTAGGAGCATAGGAGAAAGGGGTTTTTCATGAGAAGTATGTTTGCAAACTCTAGACCAAGCATCTCTATGTGCTTGGTGTAGAAAATGGAAGAGTGAAGTGACAGAAGCACTTCGGGGGTGGGTAAATGAAATTTGATAGTGGATTGTTATCTCTTGGGATTTACTAGTATCAGTGCAACAAGTGGTCTTCTTTGGAAAATCGATTAGTGAACATTTCCTTAAGTTACCGAAATAATTAGCCCTATTAGGATTAGTGGGTCAGGAGTTGTTTGACACTATTTGAGTTGTTTGAGATCTTGTGATTTGGATGCTAGACTCAACTCAAAAAAGGGTATCCAAATATACAATTTATTTTGTAGTCTCTTTGTGAGAATTTTGAATTAAGTCCATAGAACCTTGTTCAAAAGGATACAAGCTGGCAGGCCTAAACTAAGCACTGATTTTCCCAAAACTTGTAGGTTGTGGAATCATTTCCATAAGACGCATATAGGAAGCATGGAAACTTTCCATACCCTTTCCAATACAAAGGTTCCCATTTCAAATTTGAGTTAGTCAGGACACATCACAGTAGGATTACTGAGCATCAGTAATCTACTTGGTGAAGTTACCGAGCCACTCGGTTATCAAAGAAATCGAGCATTTACCGAGCCCATTCGGTCAAAGACTCAACCGAGCATCAGTCAAGCCAAGGGATGAAAATCTAGTTGAAGACATTGAATCCTCCAGTGAGGATAGTGTCTTTTTGGTTGTTATAGGATCTTTTAAAGGTGTAGAGCACTCTCCTAAGCCCACTTTGGGTTCAGAGTAACACCAAAGGTCTCACCATTTACCGAGATGCCTAGATAGGGGAGAGCTCTGCATCAAGTGGTATCAGAGCATCTAAGTTCCTTAGGGTAAAGATATACCAGCACCATGGAAGGAGAAGATGAAGGAGGATTGTCATCAAGGATGATCAATGTAGAGATAATAAGATACCTGAGAGAGAAAAGGACACAGCGTGATGATCGAAGAGACACCAAGATGCAGCAGATGAGGCAAGAGATGGACAGGGTTAGGGAAGAGCTTTAGAAGAGAGGTAGTGCAAACTCTGTTTATGTCAAAGAAGGGAGTGATGAAGAACCCCTTGAGCAACAGGAAGAAGAATGTCCTGCAGACCAGAGGTTACTTATGAAGACTCTAAAATCTATGGAGAGGAGAACCATGGATGCCAAGCTTGAGTTGCAAACCTAGACACCTAAATTTGATCACATTATTTAGTAATCTTATTTAGTTTTCTCCTAGGACATCTTATTAATTAAATATTATTATTTGATTAATTTATGTCATCCCCTAGTTAATTAATTTAATTAATTAACCATAGTCTAATTAATTATCTAAATAAAAAACCTATAGTCTGATAATTAATTAAATCCCTATTCTTTAATTAATTTAAATGGATACACTTATCTAAATAAATTAATTCATAAACCCATTTTTTCCCCCCATTTGGAATTAAATAAAATATTTAATTCAAAAACCCATACTAATCCTCCTTAATTAGCTAATAACCCATGCTTAGCTAATCTAACCTTCCACTCATTCTCTCTCCTCCCATCACATCCTCCTAATCGCCCACTTCCCCTCTAATCCAAAGCTAATCACCCCTTAAACATTTGCACAATCATAATCCAAGGATTAAGAAATGCTAAGCCAACCCAAGTCAACCCTCATGTCACATCACCACATTCTCCACTGCCAATTCATAAAGTCTCTTACACATCTCTTACACATTTGTCCCCTCTGACATCTCCCAAAATGGTCACATTCCTCAAGTATTTGGCCTCTCCTCTCATCCTCCCCCACTGTGACACTTGTCACAATGCTATGCATTTGAGAAAGCACAATCCATGTGCCCTCTCTTGGATGCATCTCAACCCTTACTCAAGTTTGCATCTTGACCATCCATTCACCTCCCATTTGCCTTTAAATTGAAGCTCCTTCTCCTTCATTTTCATCCACCATTTGAGAAAATTTATTATGCCCATTTGAGAGCCAAAAAGCCCAAGTACATCCTTATAATGCCAAAATCCCTCCAAGATCATATCCTTTTGAAGCTTTGAGAAATAGCATTTGAGCATAGATCCAAATCTTTGGACTACATCTAAAGATCAAGAAGGCTTTTTGGAGTGTTTTCTTTGAGGTTTTCATTCTTTGTTTTGTGGCTTTCTTTTAGTCTAATCTAAGTGTTAATCGAGTTTGTTTTGTTGAATGTTTAGTTTCCTTTGCATTCCTTAACACTACATTTTAGGTATTACACATACAATGAGAAGATGGACACGGATGCTACAATGGATTGGCTGGATGCCCTAAATAGATTCTTTGATTGTAAAGACATCCATGAGAATGAGTGGGTGAAGATTGCTAAGTCAAAGCTCAAAGGCTCTGCACTCACATGGTGGAATTTCACTCAAGATGATAGGGTGAAGAGCAGGAAGAATCTAGTCACCACTTGCAAGAAGATGGTGGCCCTTCTTAGGGAAACTTATGTCCCTAAAGACTATAAAGTTCAACTTCATAAAATAAGAATGAGTCTAAGATAGAAAGAGATGGACATCTCTAGCTATACCGAAGAATTTCAAAGATTGGTGATGAAATCCAAGCTTGCTGATCAAGAATGTGTAAAGATTTCTTAGTATATGCAAGGCCTAAGGGTCTCCATTCAAGATGAATTCATTTTGACAAGCCCCACCACTGTGAACCAATGCTATCAATTAGAATTGAAAGTTTAAGAAAATTTCAAAAGGAGGAATGAACAGAGTGGTAGAGAAAAGCCAAGAATGAAAGAGGCAGAGGAAACTTTGGAGTAAGAGGACAAAACAATATAACACAAGGAGAATCTAATAAGGAGAACACCCAAGGAGAATGTAGTTCAAGAGGTGGATGTAGAGGTAGAAGAGGAAACAACAGGGGTAGAAATTTAGGAAGAAACAATGGACAAATTAGATGTTACAATTGCAATCAAACATGACACTATACCAATAGGTGTCCAGACATAGACAAGAAGAACAACCAAGGTGAAAGAAGAGCCAACCTACAAGAGGATGATGATGACAGCATGAGAGACTATACTAGAGAAGATGGATTAAGCCTCATGATGAAGAGGACTTTGATCCAAGCACCCATCCTGGTGGAACCTCCTCAAAGAAAAAGTATTTTCAAAACCAACTGCAAGAGCCATGGAAAGGTATGGAAGTTAGTAATTGATTCTGGTTCTACTAAAAATATTGTATCTAGAGAAATCGTAGATAAATTAAAATTGAAAAAGACACCCCACCCAAACCCATCCCATGTATCTTGGTTAACAAAGGGGCAACAGACCCTCATAAATGAACAAGCTTGGGTAGATTTCTCTATTAAAGACTATAAGGATAGAGTCCTTTGTGATGTTGTCGATATGGATGTATGTCACCTTTTTTTAGGATGTCCATGGTAGTATGATCTACAGGCTAAACATGATGGAGTCACAAAAAATAACCAAATTATTCAAAATGGTCACAAATATAATCTAGTCCCTCTTCCTGATCCTCAACAAGAAAAACCAAAAGAACAGTTACTCACGCTTGTTGGAGAACAAGAGATGATCAACACTATTCAAGATTCTGAGGTAGGATATGCCTTAGTCCTTAAACCAAAGGAGAAGACCATGCACAATGAAGTACCAAAGGAAGTAGACAGTCTACTATAGAAGTACAAAGGAATAGTTGTAGGAGACACACCAGATGAACTCCCACCATTGAGGGACATCTGTCACCAAATAGATTTTATCACCGATGCTTCCCTACCCAACAAAGCCACTTATAAACTCAATCCTGATCAGAATGCAGAAGTCACTAGATAGGTTAGTGAATTGTTGATGAAAGGACTCATACAAAAGAGTCTCAACCCCTGTGCAGTCCTGAGTATTTTGGCACCTAAAAAGGATGGAAAATTGAGACTATGCACTAGCTCTAGGGCAATAAAAAAAATAACAATCAGATATAGATTCCCCATACCCAGGATTGAGGATCTATTAGACCAACTTAGAGGAGCATGTTATTTCTCTAAAATTGACCATAAATCTGGTTACCATCAGATAAGAATAAGATCAGAAGATGAGTGGAAGACTACATTTAAAACAACAGAAGGGTTATATGAATGGCTTGTCATGCCATTTGGCCTTAGCAATGCTCCTAGCACCTTCATGATATTAATGAATGAAGCAATTCAATATTTTATATGAAAATTTGTGGTAGTCTATTTAGATGACATCTTAATCTTTAGTGGAACTATGGGAGACCACATGAGACACTTGGAACAAGTTCTCCAATGACTACATGAGAAGAAACTGTCTATCAACTTAGAAAAGTGTACATTCATGCAACAAGAGTTGATATTCTTGGTTTTTATTATCTCAAAGGGCACATTGAAAATGGATCCTAAAAAGGTAGAGGCTATCATTAATTGGCCCATACCAAAGACTCCAAGATAAGTTAGAAGCTTTCATAGATTGGCTACCTTTTATAGGAATTTTATCAAAAATTTCAGTCATATTTGTGCACCTTTACTTGATACCATCAAGGATGGTAGAAAAAAAATTCCAGTGGACAACACAACCAGATGAAGCTTTCAACTATTTGAAGGAGAGAGTAGCATAATATCCCATTTTGGCACTACCTACCTTTGACAAATTGGTCATGGTCAAGACAGATGCTAGCAATTTGGCCATAGGCATAGTCCTCAGTCAAGTGGAAGACCAGTGGCTTTCTTCTCTAAAAAACTAAATGAAGTAAAGAAGAAATACAATACATATGACTTGGAACTTTATGCTATGATTCAAGCCCTCAAGAAATGGAGGCACTACTTTCTTCCTAAGGAATTTATTGTCTTTACAGATAATCATGCTTTAGGTTTTCTGAACAGTCAAGATAAACTAAGCTAGAGGCACATGAAAGCATTTACATTTTCCATAAAGCATAAGAAATGAACTTCAAATAAAGTTGCAGATGCTCTCAGTAGAAGAGTGATTTTGGTTGAATAAGTGAAGGTACAAAGCATAGGAATTGATGCCTTCAAACACCTATACAAGGATGATTCAGACTTAGGTGATATCTATAAGGTTTTCTCTACTCTATCAGATGCATATAATACTATTTATTCAAAATATTTATTGCAGAATGACCTTTTGTTCAAAGGAGGTCAACTCTGTATTCCCAAATGCTCTATGAAAGAAAATATGATTAGAGAAAAACATTGTGGCACACTAGGAGGTCATTTTGGCATAGATAAAACACTTGAACTGTTAAGGAGAAATTATCATTGGCCTCGGTTACCCACTAATGTCAAAAAGTTTGTTGAATCATGCACTATTTGTCAAAGGAATAAAGGAATTAGGACCAATTAGGCTCTCTATCAACCACTTCCTATTCCAACAAATCCATGGATCCTAACTACCTCTTTAAAGAAAAGATGTGCAATATGAGAAGCATCATTTGTGCTTTTACATGGTACAAAATGGACCATTTTACTAAATCTATCCACTATCACAAAAACACTATCAAAACCTTGTTTTGTTCTGGGCAACCCCATTACAAAATCCATTGAGATTGACTCCCATGGTCTAGATGGAATTGGTAAGGGTTGATATAACCCTTGATTTGTTGTCACACCTTTAGCTTGCTGGAAAATGGTACAGGTCTCTATGAACTTTTTAACATAATTGTTCATCTTTGGCCAAAAATAACTCCATTTCACCATATCTGTTGTCTTGTCAATGCCGAAGTGTCCTCCTAGACCACCACAGTACTTCTAACTTATTATATTTTTCCTCATTGAACATTTGGGAATGCATAGTTGAGCTCCTTTGAACAGTAGTCCATTCTGAATCAGGTATTCAAAAAAATCAGTATGGTATCTTCCAACCATCTTTATGCAAACTTGAATTTTTTTTGCAAAATCAGGATCATCAGGGTATAGATGTTTGAGGGAATCAATTCCCACACTTTGAAGTTGTATCTCTTCAACTAGACCAACCCTCCTGCTAAGGGCATCTACAAATTTGTTTGCTACACCCATCTTATGCTTCATGTTGAAGGTGTATTCCTACAATTGTTCCACCCATTTAAGATGTCTGACAGATAGCTTTTCCTATGAAATGAGAAAACTTAATGCATGATTGTCAATGTACACCAAAAATTCTTTTGGGATTAGATAGTGCCTCCATTTCTTGAGGGCTTGGACCATGGAATAGAGTTCTAGGTCATAGGTTGTGTAATAGCCCCAAAGATTAAACTAAATAAATGACACTAAAAGTGAACCAGACAAATTAACCAGAAAAGCATAACAATTTTTTTATATAAAAACAAGATACAATCAGCACCAAATTACAATTCAACTGACATAATCAGTTATTTAAATATCCAAGGTAATCAATTACATGAGAGTATATCAATATACTCAACATTTAATACATAAATACTAAGAGTTCCAGAATGCATCTAATTATCCTTCGATATCCTAAGCACCATTCTGATAACAAGTAACCAGGTAATAATCTATTTTCCATAAATCTTTACAGCAGCTAACCATTCCCCCAAAAACATAGTTTTCCTCAACTAGAATCTTGAAAACACCAAAATAGAAAACAACCACAAACAAATAGGGCTTAGTCAAAAAGACTAAGATGATGGAATACCTCCAAAGCATCTGCAACATATAGGTTAGAACCTTAACAAAATAAAACTAATCCATTCATATAAGAATAAACAAATTTCATCATTGACAGGAAGCATTTCATTTCTATTCAACAGAAATACACAAGTACTTCATTTCATTTTCAACAGAAATAAACTCGCAAAGAAAATCTCAAGGTGATGATCCACTAGCTTTGGGTATTTACATAAGAATCAACGATCAGTAACCATATAGGAAACTCAAAGAATTCATTATGTCAGCCTTATTCTCTACAAGCAATAAGGTAAAACCATTCCCTTACTTCACCAACATGTGCAAGTAATCAGGGCAACATATTTTATCTTTTTAAATGAAACCCATAGCCCATGAATTATTAAATTATCACTTAGTAATTAACTGACAGATATTCTTTCGCCTTAAGGCTCTAGAAAAAAGTCAGCTTCCCATACTAAGGATCACACTTGCATTTTCTCAAAACACTTCATACTACCAAAAATAGCTAAACCATAGTAAAAATTTGAATTACCAAATCCAACTATTAATGTTTACTTAGCAACAAAAATCCTTACTACTGAAACAACCATTTAAAATTTCCAGATAAATCCATGAAACCTCTTTCCAAAATAACCACAGCAAAGCATCCTCTTTTCATCAACTGAAAGAATAACTTAAGAGAAATTTCCAATACTATCCTTAGTAACTCAAACAATAATAATAATATCCAATTCCTAACATTTTTGCAATATTATAACTGATAATTGAAACATCCAATTTTATTGTCAACTGTTTAATACAATTAATACTTAAACATCAATTCCATTTTTCTGTCACATTCTAGCCAACAGAGTTATTAGTAAATCCATGAAGAGTTAACAATCAATTTCATATACTAATGTATAATGCAGAAATACACATCATCTACATATTTACCACCCATATAAAAAAAATGCACTTGCAACAATTCTGTCATCTCTGTTACAAAGTGACCTATGTACATAATTGTAGGCGTACACACATATATATACATATGTATATACACTCATGGTACGTGTATATACATATATACATATACGTTCCTAAAATTATATATATATATATATATATATATATGTACATACTTATAGGCGTACACACATATATATACATACGTTCCTATAAGTATATATATATATATATATATTTATGTACCCTTGTAATTATACAGAATTCAGAGCACTACATCATAATTAAAATTCTATCATAAATACATAAAATCAAATAACTCATTCAAAACATGAACTGCCATTACTCTTGTTACACCAATGACACTGTGGTCCAATTCACATATAATTTATTAAGCCGACAAACTAGACAATCATAAGAATCCAAATCGGCCTACATTCTTATCCTCACAACCCTTTCCACAGACAGACAAACCAACTGCTATAGAAGCTACCAATAGCCTACAGACCAACACCATAACCAAATCTACGAAAGTAAATAGTGTTTGCAGAGGTTTTTACTATAGACCCCACCATTACCGAGAATACAAAAATACTAAGAAACAAAAGCTATATTCTATATTTGCTACAACATGACCATCTAATAGCACATGATTCTTAAGGAAAACTTACCAACACACCCAACATATCTTCAAAACAAACAACTGGAGGATATATGCTCGGAATCTCATCCACCTCTCCCTACAGCATAACACTACCAACTGCTATAAGAATAACTAACATTGAGTCTGATACACTGCTAACATCAACTTAGACTTCATGATAACCAAAGCTCAACTCTCAAAACCAAAACCATAGGCTACTAGATAGAGAAAAGCACTCTACAAACCTCCAACCATGATAAACAAAGTTTCGCTATACCAAAGCTCGGCAAAGATAGGTAAGTCGACTACAACATTCAATCAGTGGGCATCAAAATAAACATTTACTACGATTACTCAACCAAAATGAACAATCAACTTAGAAATTATGAAGTCGGATATAGGATACAAAATCACATAATGTTCCAAGATTGACAAAAATCTTCTCACTATGGTTACTCACCAATTCTAACCTAGGAATCCACAGAACCCAATATCTATACAAAACAGAGAACCCACAATAACCAGAAGTCTCGAAACCAAATTGCCTGGCAACAAGACCAAATACTAATACTAGCACAAACTATTCCAGAACACAAAATAACATACCAAAGACTCGGTAAAACTTATAGCAGAGATACGAAAGCTTCACAGTCTTAACTCTCCAATGTTACTTCCTTGCACACTACACTGTATTTCCCATGACCGAAGCCATGACAACAATCACGGAATAGTGAAATACAACAAACTCCCAAACTCAGGAAACCCTACACTTCCATATTCCTATAATAACAGTATCATAAATTTGACAACCCCGAAACATGTTTCTAAATTACTGAATCAAAAACACACAACTGCAATCTCCAAATTTCAAACAGCGAACATAAACACTACAATGTCCAATACCATAAAATTCGAAAGACATTTCTACAGCAAACAAGAAACATTCCTATCATAATGCATAATACAAGTAGAAATCATTTTTAATGAAATTTCATAAACCAGATTCATAAAGAAAGCAAGAGTTGAGTTAGAGAATGCCCCTGCCTTTATTACAGAGTGGGGGTGTTCTGAAACCCGAAGTTGAAACCAAAGACCTCACTCCCAATTGGCGAGCTACACCGAATCCAAACCCTTGCTTAGCAATGCTAAACCCACTGAAAAGGTCCAAGAACCAAGCAATGAAACTGAGCACCCCGTGACAGAGCTCATTTCATAAGCACCAAAAACTGAATAGTGCTTCCAAATGATAGCTCGAAAACTAGAAACAGAACCGTGAAATGCAAAATGGAGAATCCCATTATTAATGCACAAGTATACAACCATTTTCCTCTCCAATCTAAATAGAATGACCCCATTTCCGCAACCTTTCCAGGCATCAAACCCATTACCTCAACAGAGAAAAACCTTGCCAATGCAAATGACCGACAGCGAACTGAATTCATTCAATGCCAATATGCATACCATAGCTGCATTATATTTCAAACTTATCTTTCACTGCCACCTTCACTAAACACAGTGACAGTTGTCACCACAGTACACATACTTACCAAGAACTCCCAATAACACATGCTTATAATTAAATCGCATATACATATGACAACCAAATCCCAATGCACATTCGAAACAAGGCAAAACAAATATCTTAACACAGTGAGTTTAATATGACATAGCCCCATTAAATCATAGTTCACGAAACCATAGGGAGTATTTCAAAGCCATAGCCAAAGTTAAACAATTTACTAACCTTAGCTTGTTAGCCATAATACATAGAGTGTTAGGATATTACTAACCCCCTTCTAACTTAACACATAACTTACTACTAACTCATTCTAACATTTAAACTTATTTATATTCTTTTAAATTTCAATTTCCACTTAACAATCAACACTAACATAATAAAATCATTTATACACTAACATTAATCATAAAATTAACCATATTTTCCTTTCACAATAACAAACCAATATAACATCGAAATTCTCATTAATGAAAACCTAGTTGTAGAATAGGAATTCCTCATCCTTCCTCCTAAGTAACACAAACTTCCAAGTACCAAAGTCAACAGAGAAACTGATAATTTAGAAAAGACAGTATCTGCAGTTATTTAATTAAATCCAATAGATCCAATGTCATAGTCTAACCAAAGATTAACAATTAATTGTCAAGCTAAATATCCATAATCTGTCTAAGATATAAATTGAAGTTAAAACAAAGCTATAATCCACTCACAACCAAAAGAGTTTGAACATAAAAAATCTGAACCAAGACATAAATCCACCCTAGAAGAACTAAATAAAGATGCAGAATCAAAAACCAAGTCAAAAATAGATAGGGGCATGACACCCTCCCCCACCAAACTAGGCTTACTCCTGTAAGCTTGTAAACAAGTGAGGATGTGCTGCTTTCATTACCCCTACATCTTCCCATGTAACAGATGTATCATCACTGAGATCCCATAACACTTTTACCTACTCGACCTTGCGACCTCTGAGGTTTAGTTCTCTTTGCTGGATAATCTGCATTGGTTCCAGCATCAGTTGACCATCTACCACTTGTAAATCATTCCAATTCAGAACGTGAGCAATGTCAAGAATATACTTCCTCAACACAGATACATGGAATACATCATGGATTTGTGAAAGACTGGGAGGCAAGGCAAGTCTGTAAGCAACTGGACCAACATGTTCCAAGATCTCAAATAGTCCCACAAACCGTGGAGACAGTTTAGATCCCTTACCATACCTAATAGGACTCTTTCAAGGCCTAACTCGAAGAAATACCTTGTCCCCAACCTCAAACTGATGCTCAATCCTATGTTGATCAACATACTTCTTCTGCCTATCCTGTGCTGTAGAAAGATGCTCTCTGACACATTTTACCTATTGCTCCAAGTCTTGAAGCATCTCAGGACCTAGAATAATTATGTCCTCAAGATTATCCCAGCTCAAGGGTGTTCTACATGGTCTCCCATACAGAGCCTGAAAAGGAGCCATACCAATAGAGCTATGATAACCATTGTTGTATGCAAACTCAAAAAGGTGAAGATAATCCTCCCACTTACTCTGTCTATCCATAACGTACATCCTAAGCATGTCTTCTAATATTTGATTGACACGCTTAGTCTATCTGTTAGTCTCGGGATGATATGATGAACTGAAATTCAGCTGAGTACCCAATTCTCACTGCATAGACCTCCAAAGTGAAGATGTAAAGACTAAATCCCTATCAGATATGATCTTCTTAGGAATTCCATGTAACCAGACAACTTGCTCCATGTATATCCGTGCTATATATGCAGCATTGTAAGAAGACCTTACTGGAATGAAATGGGCAACTTTAGTTAACCGATCGACTACAACCATGATTGCATCATGACGCCTGGCTGTAAGTGGTAACCCCACTATGAAGTCAATGGATATAGTATCCCATTTCCATTCTGGTACACTGTGAGACTGCAACAAACCCGCTGGATGTTGATGCTCTGCCTTCACTCTCTGACATTCCAAACACCTAGCCACAAAGTCTGCAATATCCCTCTTCATTCCTGGCCAGTAATAGTACTGTCTGAGATCAGCATGCATCTTCTTCACACCAGGGTGCATTGAATATGGTGTCTTATGTGCTTCAATAATAACTAGATCCTGAAGATCCCCATTCTCTGGCACATAAACACTACCTCGGTACCTCATGAGTCCATCAGTGCTAATAGAGTAGCCCTAAAAGTGACCCTCTAATAGACTGCCACTATCAATCACTGCTTTGACATCTAAGAACCAAGGATCCAAAGACAAGTTCTGAAGTATTCTATCCTTAAGATCCACTATAAGGGTTAATGAAGAAAGTTCGTGACACCTTCTGCTAAGTGCATCTGCCACTTTGTTTTCCTTACCCTACACGTACTTCACTTCAAAGTTGTATTCACACAAAAACTCCATCCATCTGCACTGACGAGCATTAAGATTGGGTTGTGTGAATAAATATTGAAGACTTCTATGATCTGTATGCAACTCAAAATGTTGACCCAGTAAGAAATGTCTCCATTTGGTCAATGCATGCATTATAGCTGCAAGCTCCAAATCATGCGTAGGATAGTTGACTTCATGATCCTTTAATTTCTTGGTTTTCGTAAGCAATGACTCTACCATCCTACATCAACACTGCTCCTATTCCATCCAATGAAGCATCTGTACAAATAACAAATGCCTTAGATGGATCAGGTACTACTAACACTGGAGCACTAGTTAAGCATTCCTTGAGATGTTGAAATGTTGCTTTGCACTCCTCTATCCAAATGAATTGCTTTCCCTTTCTCTAAAGTGATGTGATGGGATGAGCTATTCAAGAGAAATTAGATACAAATCTTCTATAGTAGCTAGCTAATCCCATGAAGCTTCGCACTTCTGAGACATTGGTAGGCACTAGCCACTCAACAATTGCCCTAATCTTGGCTGGATCCATAGCTATACCCTCTCCTATGATAATATGACCAACATAGAAAATGTCAGTTTTGAAAAACTCACACTTCTCAAGATTGGCAAAAAGCTGCTTCCTGCGAAGACATTCAAAAACTAGTCTCAAATGCTGCTCATGCTCTTTAAAGGAATCCAAATACACAAGGATGTCATCTAGAAACACCATGACAAGCTTGTCAAGGAAAGTCCTAAATACACCATGCATTAGGCTCATGAAAACTGATGGTGCATTTGTTAGTCCAAAAGGTACTACTGTGAATTCATAATGCCTGTATCTGGTACGAAAAGCTGTCTTGTGGATATCAGCTTCTTGAATCCTTAATTGATGGTATCCAGATTTGAGATCAATTTTGGAAAACACCTTAGCACCCTTCATTTGATCAAACAAGTCATCGATGTGAGGCAAAGGATATCTATTCCTGGTGATCACTTTATTCAGTTGCCTGAATTCTATGCACAGCCTTAAAGAACCATCCTTCTTTTTGACGAAGATGACAGGTGCTCCCCAAGGTGAGACACTAGGTCTTATGAGCCCTTTCTCAAGCAATTCCTCAAGCTAAACCTTCAGTTCCACTAACTCTTGAGTGGTCATACGGTAAGGAGTCTTAGAAATAGGCTCACTACCAGGCAAAAGATCAATCCTGAAATCAATTTCTCTTTTAGGAGGGATTCCCAGAATCTTGGTAACAAAGATATCTGAAAACTCCTTCAAAACTGGATGATTTAAGTTGGTACTAGAAGAAACTAGTTCATCAAAATCATTGATAGAAACAGCAAACAGTTTGCATCCCATACGCAAGCACTTCTTGAGTTGTTTGGCAGAAATGATTCTAATTGAAATAGGTCTCTTAATACTTGAAATATACTTGGTTGTTCCAAAATCATCAATACATCTAATGATCTTTTCTCTACAATCAATGACAGCTGAATGCTAGTCCAGCCAATCCATTCCTAAAATAACATCATAGGAACCCAAAGGAATAACTCTAAGGCTAACTGAAGTAGTAAAAGCCTTAAGTCAAATCTTACAATCTACAACCACTAACCCTGTTTCCACCTTAGATCCTAATGCCAACTCAACTTGCCATGCCCACTCAGCTTTATTAACAGGAATACCACATTGCTTAACCAAATTTGAAGAAATAAATGAGTTGGTGGCCACAGAATCGAACAAAATGGAAATTTTCTTACCTTGGCAATTACCTTTTGTTTCGATTACGGTATTCTGATGATTAGCCTACCTTTGATCTACGGTAGCAAAAATATGGTGGTTCCTTCCAGAATCACCTACAGTGGCCTCAGAACCGGCTACCCTAAATCTTCCTTGGTTGTTGCCACAAAGGGGACAATTCCACTAAAAATGACCCAACTACCCACAGTGGTAACATTTCGCCCCTCTCTTGATACTCTTTTACTGCATTGAATTTGCTAGAGGAGATACATTGCTCTACTGTCCATTTTGTGAAGACAAAAAGGATTTGGGCTGCTCAGGTACTTTGAAACTCTTGTAAGACTTAGAGAACTTTCCAAACTTCCTTTTCATGAACTTGCCACTAGAACCACCTGATGCTGCCTTTGAATTGCCTTGAGGAAATCTCTGGTTCTTGCTACTATTCTGAACAAGAGGATTCGCTGCACTCTTGATCGCACCTCCACTGAAACCTGACTTCATCTCAGTCAATTTAGCTTGATTAGAGGCTTCTTGAACAGTTTTAGGCTTGAAAGTACGCACTTCTTCTCCAATTTTGGGATTTAATCCCCTAATAAAATGTTGTACTAATGGATTTTCATGTTCAACCCAACCGGAGTACTTCTTCAACTCAAAGAATCTCCTCTCATACATATCCACCGTAGCATTACCTTGAGAGATATTGAAAAATTCCTCAGATTTGGCCTGCTGCTAGTATTCTGACATGAACCTCTCACAAAACCTTTCAATGAACAATTCCCAAGTGACTTGTGAGATGTTGACTCCAAGATGCTCAAGTTCCATGTTCCACCATATGGAAGCAAAGGATCTGAGCTGCATAATAGTCCAGCGAACTCTAACATTACTCTGATAATCATGGAGTATAAAACATCTTTCGATGTTTAGCAGCCATGCTTCAGCAGAAGTACCTTCCTCGGTTCCAAAAAAGATAAGTCCTTTGAACTTAGACAGGTCCTTCAACTGAGCCCTTGCAACAGGATTCTCAGCAACAGCTGGGTTTGCATTAGGAACTTGAACCACATTAGCATTTTCTCCCCCACTAGGAACATTGTTCCTAGCTTCTATATCATCAAGTCTATCAAGTATCCGTTGGAGAACTTCAGTCTGAGGTTGTCTTTGATCACCTTGATCAGCTCCAAGCCCACCTAGGTGATCTTTCCCTCTACCACGACCACATCCTGGACGTCTGCCCCTACCTCTGCCAACTCCAGCATCAACTAGATCACCGCACCCATGGGCACCTCTTGTGACAGAAGGCATGCTCAAGACCTTAAATAATAAAAGAGAAAGAAAGTCATTAACGGAAACAAAGAGATATAAACCCTTTTCTAAACCCCAAGCCCCTAGTGTTCAAACCAGGGCTCTGATACCAATGTAACACCCCAAAAGATTAAACTAAATAAATGACACTAAAAGTGAACCAGATGAATTAACCAAAAAAGCACAACAAATTTTTTTTATAAAAACAAGATACAATCAACACCAAATTACAATTCAACTGACATAATCAGTTATTTAAATATCCAAGGTAATCAATTACATGAGAGTATATCAATATACTCAACATTTAATACATAAATACTAAGAGTTCCAGAATGCATCTAATTGTCCTTAGATATCCTAAGCACTGTTCTAATAACAAGTAACCAGGTAATAATCTATTTTCCATAAATCTTTATAGCAGCTAACCATTCCCCCAAAAACATAGTTTTCCTCATCTAGAATCCTAAAAACACCAAAATAGAAAACAACCACAAACAAACAGGGCTTAGTCAAAAAGACTAAGATGATGGAATACCTCCAAAGCATCTGCAACATACAGGTTAGAACCTTAACAAAATAAAACTAATCCATACATATAAGAACAGACAAATTGTAATAACCTCTCCGATAATTATACTTGGACTCTTTGATTTGGACATTACATTATGATGGTTAGAGCTATGTATTCATAATTATGTTTATGATGATGATATGCTTATCAGATATTTAGACATACTCATTATAATTATTGTTTATTGTTTATGAAATTGGAAATCATTTATCTTGTATATGCTTATGAAGATTTAAAGAGCTAACCCAAGGATTTGGAAGCTAACCATTATATATATGTGATTCCTCATGTTTTATGTATATGTGATTGATGTGTTTCATGACTCAGGATGAAGTCGTAGTTACTCACTTAGTTGAGGTCCACACGATGTATCGATCCTAGTCATTTGTTTGCAAATGCCTTATTGTATATATCTATGTGCATGTATCTCTTCTCGGTGATGCAGGCTTGCAGGTATCGGGCATCGTCTCCACCTGGTCCCATAGGTCTGAGCGAGCCCTCAAAATCCTTGATCGTTGTTGTTGTTACAGAGATATCACCAAGGTTCCATGAGAAGGAACTCAACCTCTAACCCTTTTGACCTTTAGGAGGGGAGTTCTTGAGTCAATCCCTTGTGTTGTTGATATATCATTGTGTATAACAGTTTGTTAGATTATGGTGATCTTGTTTCTCATTCTTGTCCCTTTCATTTTAGGAGACTAAGGTTTGGATATGGTAGCTTTAATTATTCTTAATAATATGCTCGATTGTTTCTCGTAGATAATTTATTTCATGCGAGTGTTGAATGTTGTGCTTAATTTCACTAATCTTGTTAGACCATCTTGTGTTAGTGATCACCACATATATATCTAATATATATAAATATATATATCCTAATTTTACTTTGTATGGAATATGATTTATTATTTGATTGGATAATAATATTTTATAATACCATAATAATAAGATTTTTATGATATTAATAATAACATTGTTTTTAATAATATGATATTAATAATATTATTATTTTTAATAATAGTATAATAATATATATACACATAAGCATATGGGTGCACACATATGCCTATGGTTGCATATATATATTTAATAAATATTATTGTGTGAAAGTAATTGTATTTTAAATTATAATAATAAATAAATTATTTACTTAAAGGATTAATTATTATATGGTAAAACTTTTACCATAGCTTTAGTAAATATGGTGATAAGTAATAATAGTAATAAATTATTTCCTTTTCCTTAAATAAAGAAAAATAACATTAGTTTATTAATATTTATGAGGCTCTCATATTAGATTTTATTATTAATAATATTGAATTAGCTATTCCCTTCCCGTGAATGGCTTTAATGAATAAATTAAATCCTAAACTATAAACTATCTTTTGGTTGGGATGGTTACAACGGTTGATTTTCCCATGCAACCAATCCTTCAACCTATTTACAGGAGAGATATTTGAAGGATAGGCAGGTTGGTTGAAAAGGAGACTCAAGAAATTGGATTATTTCTTTGAGAGGATATTGTATTTAGGGAGGGTTTTTGGCTGGATTATTCATAGGAGAATTGATCTTAATTTTAGGATATCATTATAGATTATTTTATATTTGGAAAAGGTGGTGTCTGCAATCGGAAGGCTTTGGTGGAGTGCTGGAAGTAGGCCAAGTTGATTGATTCCTCCTTCTTCAATGGTTGTCTTCTCCGGAATCCAGGTAGGAGCTATCCTGCAAGATGCTCCTCCTTATTTGATTTGTGTGATTGTTTTGTTCTGTATTTGTGGTTGCTTCATGTGTACAGGCAATATGAATAATATATTATTATATTGTATTATGTTTGTTTTTCCTGTGTGAAGGGACTTAGGAGAAAGGATAGATATATAGTAAATATTTTATTGTACAAATGATTATTTATTCTTTTGTGTGTTATTATATTTTCTGTGAAGCTATATTGTTTGTTTACTTGTTGGAAAATATAGGCTGTGATTTAGATTGCGAACTATGTAACTACTCTTGCCTACTCTCTGGGAAAAAGATAGTATCATTAATTGTATGTACACAAACCTAGAGAAATACAAACTATCCTATTATTTTTAATAATAATAAAATTCATCAACACAAGATCAAATTTATTTAAACAATAATCTTATCTATGACTATCCTAACATGACAGATATCTTCCCTCTAGATAGACCCATACTCAGATGTCTATAACTTTTTATTCAGATCAAAAATCCTCAATCTCTCTGGTGAGGATGGGCATAATTAGGTTTTGTAAAACATATCCAAAGCTCATAAAGATCCAACAGTTGGTTTGAAAGTTATGGCCCCCACACTGAGGGTCATTTTTTCTGATACTGTATTGTTCGTCAATCAATGATCTCTATTTTTAATCTCTTGTATACACCTGCATCCAAAAACTAAATAACACATACTTATATATTAATATGCTTCTCTCATAATCCATAATAACCAAAGAAATTGAAGAGCCTATGTGCTCATTAAAGCTTCAAAACAATTGATCGATTGCACCAAATCAATAACAAGGATAGTCAATGTAAATGATGACTTCCTCTGTTCAAAGCCTCATAAAAATAAATAAAACTTGTATGGAAATGGTTAATAATAGAAACTAATATTATATAAATCCATTTAAAATCTCATTTGCAATGGAATGGAGTTTTTCTTTAAATACAAAGGGGTTGGCTATACCCTCATGGCAGAGAACATGAAAGTTGTAAAGCTTTTCATTTGTATTCAAAGAAAACTTTATTTCCCTCTCTCTTCCACACACCAAACCCTCTAAAAATCTCTCCAAATTTGAGTGTTATGTGTCTATGATGTTTTGGTAAGGGTAGGAAACCTAGCTTGTCACTTAGAGTTTCCACCTAGCCTTAGAACTTTTTGGGAAAGGGTTTGTACTTTAATTTTATTTTCAGTTGTTATTTGGGAAAGGTTACTCCAACTCTAGGTACGGCCTAGATATCACTTCCTTGTGGACCTTGGTGTTTATCTCCTAGCACAGGGGAGTGGACCTTTGTGGATCCACGTGGTTGGGTGGTGATTCTTTTCGAGGTATTGTTCATGTTTGTGCTATTCATGGAGCATCAGAAGTTGTTGAAGATATTTCTCACTATTTTTCATGTTTTATCTTAGAAAGAAAATTGCAAAAAATATTGTAAAGTGTTATTCATATTCATGTAATCCTATAAGGCCTTGTATAGTAGAAGATATATTGTAAGCATTCATATAATTGGGAAGGGTATATCTAGGAAAATTATGAGAATGAAAGTCAATATGTATTATTGTTGTTGGAAGCAAAGTGGCATGTTTCTTATTACTATTGTTCAAGAAAAGTTAGTAAAATAAATGTGTTAATTTCATATGAGAAATAGTTTAACTCCTAGATAAATTCTTTTGCAAAGATTATGCTTTAAATGTTTATGAAATAAGGTTTAGGGAATATTGATGGAATCAATTTGGTTAGTAATCAAATGATAGCATTTATATTTCTCTCTAAAGAATTTATAAGGTTATGCTTTAAGAGTTAGTACACTTAATGATCTTAAAATAATTATAAATGTACTATAAGGGAACCTTGGAAGGAATGTAAGTTAAATGATGTTTATGGATTGTTCATGCAAATCTTTTAAAGTTCAAAATTTTTCATAATTTGTTACTTAGGTTTTCTTTTCTAAAGAGAATCTTTGTTCTCTTTCCTAGTTCCCTTGCGGGGCATGACACAAATTTCATCATTGACAGGAAGCATTTCATTTCTATTCAATAGAAATACACAAAGTACTTCATTTCATTTTCAACAGAAATAAACTCGCAAAGAAAATGACAAGGTGATGATCCACTAGCTTTGGGTATTTACATAAGAATCAACGATCAGTAACCATATAGGAAACTAGAAGAATTCATTATGTCAGCCTTATTCTCTACAAGCAATAAGGTAAAACCATTCCCTTACTTCACCAACATGTGCAAGTAATCAGGGCAACATATTTTATCTTTTTAAATGAAACCCATAGCCCATGAATTATTAAATTATCACTTAGTAATTAATTGACAGATATTCTTTAACCTTAAGGCTCTAGACAAAAGTCAGCTTCCCATACTAAGGATCACACTTGCATTACCTCAAAACACTTCATACTACCAAAAATAGCTAAACCATAGTAAAAATCTGAATTACCAAATCCAACTATTAATGTTTACTTAGCAACAGAAATCCTTAATACTGAAACAACCATTTAAAATTTCTAGATAAATCCATGAAACCTCTTTCCAAAATAACCACAGCAAAGCATCCTCTTTTCATCAGCTGAAAGAATAACTTAAGCGAAATTTCCAATACTATCCTTAGTAACTCAAACAATAATAATAATATCCAATTCCTAACATTTTTGCAATATTATAACTGATAATTGAAACATCCAATTTTATTGTCAACTTTTTAATACAATTAATACTTAAACATCAATTCCATTTTTCTGTCACATTCTAGCTAACAGAGTTATTAGTAAATCCATGAAGAGTTAACAATCAATTTCATATACTAATGTATAATGCAGAAATACACATCATCTACATATTTACCACCCATATAAAAAAAATGCACTTGCAACAGTTCTGTCATCTCTGTTACAAAGTGACCTATGTACATAATTGTAGGCGTACACACATATATATACATATGTATATACACTCATGGTACGTGTATATACATATATACATATACGTTCCTAAAATTATATATATATATATATGTACATACTTATAGGCGTACACACATATATATACATATGTATATACACTCACAGTATGTATATATACATATATATATATACATACGTTCCTATAAGTGTGTGTATATATATATATATATATATGTACCCTTGTAATTAAACAGAATTCAGAGCACTACATCATAATTAAAATTCTATCAGAAATACATAAAATCAAATAACTCATTCAAAACATGAACTGCCATTACTCTTGTTACACCAATGACACTGTGTTCCAATTCACATAGAATTTATTAAGTCGACAAACTAGACAATCATAAGAATCCAAATCGGCCTACATTCTTATCCACACAACCCTTTCCACAGATAGACAAACCAACTGCTACAAAAGCTATCAATAGCCTAAAGACCAACACCATAACTAAATCTATGAAAGTAAATAGTGTCTGCAGAGGTTTTCACTATAGACCCCACCATTACCGAGAATACAAAAATACTAAGAAACAAAAGCTATATTCTATATTTGCTACAACACGACCATCTAATAGCACATGATTCTTAAGGAAAACTTACCAACACACCCAACATATCTTCAAAACAAACAACTGGAGGATATATGCTCAGAATCTCATCCACCTCTCCCTACAGCATAACACTGCCAACTGCTATAAGAATAACTAACATTGAGTCTGATACACTGCTAACATCAACTTAGACTTCATGATAACCAAAGCTCAACTCTCGAAACCAAAACCATAGGCTACTAGACAGAGAAAAGCACTCTACAAACCTCCAACCACGATAAACAAAGTTTCGCTATACCAAAGCTCGGCAAAGACATGTAAGTCGACTACAACATTCAATCAGTGGGCATCAAAATAAACATTTACTGCGATTACTCAACCAAAATGAACAATCAACTTAGAAATTATGAAGTCGGATATAGGATACAAAATCACATAATGTTCCAAGATTGACAAAAATCTTCTCACTATGGTTACTCACCAATTCTAACCTAGGAATCCACAGAACCTGATATCTATACAAAACAGAGAACCCACAATAAACAGAAGTCTTGAAACCAAATTGCCTGGCGACAAGACCAAATACTAATACTAGCACAAACTATTCCTAAACACAAAATAACATACCAAAGACTCGGTAAAACTAATAGCAGAGATACGAAAGCTTCACAGTCTTAACTCTCCAATGTTACTTCCTTGCACACTACACTGTAGTTCCTGTGACCGAAGCAATGACAACAATCATGAAACAGTGAAATACAACAAACTCCCAAACTCAGGAAACCCTACACTTCCATATTCCTATAATAACAGTATCATAAATTTGACAACCCTGAAATATGTTTCTAAATTACTGAACCGAAAACACACAACCGTAATCCCCAAATTTCAAATAGTGAACATAAACACTACAATGTGCAATACCATACAATTCGAAAGACATTTCTATAGCAAACAAGAAACATTCCTATCATAATGCATAATACAAGTAGAAATCATTTTTAATGAAATTTCATAAACCAGATTCATAAAGAAAGCAAGAGTTGAGTTAGAGAATGCCCCTGCCTTTATTACAGAGTGGGGGTGTTCTGAAACCCAAAGTTGAAACCAAAGACCTCGCTCCCAACTAGCAAGCTACACCAAATCCAAACCCTTGCTCAGCAATGCTAAACCCACCGAAATGTCCAAGAACCAAGCAATGAAACTGAGCACCCCGTGACAGAGCTCGTTTCATAAGCACCAAAAATCGAATAGTGCTTCCAAATGATAGCTCAAAAACCAAAAATAGAACCGTGAAATGCAAAATGGAGAATCCCATTATTAATGCACAAGTATACAACCATTTTCCTCTCCAATCTAAACAGAATGACCCCATTTCTGCAACCTTTCCAGGCATCAAACCCATTACCTCAACAGAGAAAAACCTTGCCAATGCAAATGACCGACAGGGAACTGAAGTCATTCAATGCCAATATGCATACCGTAGCTGCATTAAATTTCAAACTTATCTTTCACTACCACCTTCACTAAACACAGCGACAGTTGTCACCACAGTACACATAATTACTGAGAACTCCCAATAACACATGCTTATAATTAAATCGCATATGCATATGACAACCAAATCCCAATGCACATTCGAAACAAGGCAAAACAAATATCTTAACACAGTGAGTTTAATATGACATAGCCCCATTAAATTATAGTTCACGAAACCATAGGGAGTATTTCAAAGCCATAGCCAAAGTTAAACAATTTACTAACCTTAGCTTGTTAACCATAATACATAGAGTGTTAGGATATTACTAACCCCCTTCTAACTTAACACATAACTTACTACTAACTCATTCTAACATTTAAACTTATTTATATTCTTTTAATTTCAATTTCCACTTAACAATCAACACTAACATAATAAAATCATTTATACACTAACATTAATCATAAAATTAACCATATTTTCCTTTCACAATAACAAACCAATATAACATCGAAATTCTCATTAATGAAAACTTAGTTGCAAAATAGGAATTCCTCATCCTTCCTCCTAAGTAACACAAATTTTGAAGTACCAAAGTCAACAGAGAAATCGATAATTCAGAAAAGATAGTATCTGCAGTTATTTAATTAAATCCAATAGATCCAATGTCATAGTCTAACCAAAGATTAACAATTAATTGTCAAGCTAAATATCCATAATCTGTCTAAGATATAAATCGAAGTTAAAACAAATCTATAATCCACTCACAACCAAAAGAGTTTGAACATAAAAAATCTGAACCAAGACATAAATCCACCCTAGAAGAACTAAATAAAGATGCAAAATCAGAAACCAATTCAGAAACAGATAGGGGCATGACAAGTTGAGTATTTTCTTTTGGCCTCATTTAGTGTCTCAGAGAAAAAGGCATCTACTTTACCTTCCTGACTTAGGACTGCAGCTATGGCTAGGTTACTTGCATCCGTCTCCATAGTGAAGTCTTTGTTGAAATTAGGTAGAACCAAGATAGGGTATTGAGAAACTCTATTTTTCAAGTATTGAAATGCATCATTTGCTTCCTTTATCCAAACAAACTTATTTTTCCTACCTCCTTTAATGGTGTCAAGCATTGGTGCACACACATGACAGAAGTTTTTTGATAAACTTTCTATAGAATGTGGAAAGTCCATGGAAGCTTCTTACATCACCTTGGTTCTTTGGTTGAGGCCAGTTGATGATTGTTTCAACCTTCTTAGTGTCCATCTTGAGGGTACCTTGCGAGATCACAAATCCTAGGAACACAAGTTCCTTCCTCATAAACATGCACTTTTCCAAGTTGATCACCAACTTGTGCTGATTAAGTCTCCTTAGTACCTGTTCCACATGATCAAGATGCTCTTCTTTGCTATGACTGAATATTAGTATGTCATCAAGGTAAATAGCAACAAATTTGCCAATAAAATCAATGAATATCTCATTCATAAGGCTCATAAAAGTACTAGGGGCATTGCTTAACCCAAAAGGCATTACTAACCATTCAAACAAACCTTCAATAGTTTTGAATGTTGTCTTCCATTCATCTCTTGGTTTGATCCTGATATGATGGTATCTAGACTTCAAATCTATCTTGGTGAAGTAGCAAGCACCTCCTATTTGATCCAATAGATCCTCAATTCTGGGCATGGGGAACCTATATCTTATAGTGATCTTGTTTAGGTCTCTACTGTCAGTACACAACCTCCATTTTCCATCCTTTTTAGGGGCTAAGATTGATGTGACTCCACATGGACTTTGAATTTTTTGAATCAGTCCCTTCTCCAATAGTTCACTAACTTGTTTTGCAATCTCTGCATGTTGTAGTGGTGTCATCGTGTATGGGGCCTTACTAGGCAGGGATGAACCAAGTATCAAGTCAATTTGATGACTGATATCTCTTAAGGGAGGGAGGCTTGTGGGTAGGTCACTACTAGTAACATCTCTATATTTTCCAAGAAATTCCTTAGCTTCATTTGGTATAGGATCACTTTGATCAGACCTTATGCTATCCTTGGGCTTGGAGATTAAGACAAAAGCTTCAGTTTCAGGTTCTTTCAACACTTTCAACATTTCTTTTTCTCCCATGGTGATGATAGTAGGTTCCTTTTTAGTTTTATTATCAGGTAGGGGCTTCGTGGTGAAGGTTTTCCCATCTTTAGTGATGGAGTAGGTATTCTTCCTACAATGATGTGTGGCATCCACATCATATTTCCAAGGCCTACCTATAAGGATGTGGGAGGCATCCATTTCAACAATGTCACAAAGAACTTTATCTTTAAAATCTGCAATTGAAAACTCTATCCATGCTTGTTCTGTTACTAGAGTTTGTTGACCCTTTGTTAACAAAGAAACATGATAGGGAAAAGGATGTGGCTTCTTAGGAAGATTTAATTTTTGAACCATTTCACTAGATACCAAGTTTTCAGTTGAACCAGAATCTATGAGTAGATTACATACCTTTCCATAGCATTTGACCTTTGTTTTGAAGAGGTTCTTTCTTTGTGGAGGTTCTTGGTTTTGTGGTACTTGAATAAATACTTGTCTCATCATCAAACATGTTCCATCTTCTAGTTCTAAGTCCCTTGTATCTGCATTGTATTCTTGTTTGTCCTCTTGAATGAGTTGTGCTCTTCTTTCTCCTTGATTTTAATTGTTTCTCTTCTTGGGGCATCTTCCTGCATGATGTTCTAATTGATTGCAATAGAAACACTTTAGGGGTCCATTTCCTCTTCCTGTATTTTTCCTTCCTCTATTGAAGGGTCTCATTCCTCTATAGTTTCCTTTGAATTTTGAGTCACTATTTTCTTTGTCTCCTTGGTCAGGGGTTCTGTCGTTGCTGCCACTATTTTTTCCTCTATTCCATGAGGTTCCTCTTCCTCTGAAGTTCTCCCCACTATCATTGGTCTTTCCATTATTAACTTATTGTTTTCTTTTCCACTTCTCTACCTTGAGTTCCATTTGATAGCACTTTTTTACTGTGGTTCTTGAATGGGTATCTTGAGACCATTCATATATCTTGCTAGCTTTTCTTTTTCATCTTCTTCCACATTTGTTTTCATACATAGCTTTAGGAACTCCTTGGTGTATGAGCCTACATCCATGTCCTTTTGATTTAAAATTTTCTTCCTCCTATGGAGTTGTACCCCATAATCTTCAGGTACACATGTCTCCTTGACTAGGGCTATCATCTTGTTCCATGAATTTATCATGCTTCTCCCATTCTTCACCCTCTCTGTTTGGATGAAGTTCCACCAAGTAGGGAAGAGAGAGAGAGAGAGAGAGAGAGAGAGAGAGAGAGAGAGAGATGGATGTTAGAAATAGGGAATACTGAGAGGGGGGTGAATCAGTATTCTACAAACTTTTACTGTTTCCCAATTATGGATATAATAGATTATCTTGATACTTGCATAACAGAGTAAACTAAAGAACATGTATAACAGTAAAGAAAATGAACTCATAACACATTATTTGTTCTCGAGGAAACCCTGGCCAAGGGAAAACCCCGGTGGGGATGGTACCCACAAAGATCCACTAATCAAAAGTATCCTATTAAGGATGTTGACCTTGTTAGGAGCCTGTTACATATATATAGTGTCTCAATCCTGATTAAGGGACTCTAGGCCTTGTTAGAAGCCTCAACCTTGCTAAGAGTTGGTAGTACAAAATGGAATGATTACAAGATGAGCCCACTACCCAAACATGTAATGTACAATAATTCTTGTTTACAAAAATAGGGCAAGGTACATAAATTTATACTGCTTTCTTGACTTTCACAATTTTGCATCAATATCTTTTGCATACATATGTTCACCTATTACATCTCTTGCCTTCGCATTACATAAGTCTTACATTTACATAAGTTATTAGGAAAATAACTTTTACAGTTAGCGTTACTAAACATAAAGCACTTTTACAAAATACATTTTAACATGCTCTACCCAAGGGTTAACATATAGGATGTCATCCCTTCATATGATTAAGACATTATTTTGATAAAGAAAATAATCCCTTAACTATTTACCAATTCTGTCTTCTTCTTTGTCCCGTCGGCTTCATCTCTTTTCCTGTAATTTTGCAATAACTTCTTTCGTACATTTCATATAGACTTTCACTCTTAGGTGATTCTTCAATATGCATCATAGTATCTATGTTCAAATGAAAAAGCACTAAACTTACTTCTATCGATGTCACCAATCAAAACTGTCTCTAGTTAGACTAGAAAAATACTGCTTACACTTAGACAATTTAGTTTTGTCTCTGACATAACTGATCTCTGACATATGTGGTCTTCATGTAGATCATGTGTTTCCATAATGACAACATCTAGATATCTAATTCAGCCAAATTTCCAACAATCTCCCCCTTTGTCATTGGTGGCAACATATGAGAAAATTGGCTAAGTCTCAAAATTTCAAAACTCAAAATTGTGGCCATAGAAAAAATTATATCTTCACTATCCTTATGACTCCATATATCTTATCTATGCTTCCCCTAGGAATATACTTCCTTATCATATAGATATCAATTTTCTACTATCACTCCTCCTTTGACAACAATGACAAAAAAAAGGGTGCCAAAACTGTGTTCTCAAAATTGTTTACCTTGATTCAAAATTACAGAGCCGATAGGCTTGCAACACAATCTACAAAGTTCACTTTTATGCTCTCTAGTTCCTTCTCCCATGCCTTCTTAATGGTGTCTGCAACACTGAGTAGTGCACACAAACCATAAGATGTGATCTCACATGTATGAAGGTTTGAAAAATTAAACTTCTCATAAGATGTCTTTGATGAAAGACATTCTTCCAACTGTCCTTCAATGATACTTATCTTGATTGAAATGTGCTCTCTTAGAAGAGTGAGTCTTCTCAATTTCCTATCTTTTTCATCATTAAGAATCCTTATTTCATCATTCATTTTGTTGATTCTTTCCTCAATATCCAGTATCTTTACATTAGGGCTAGTTAATAGATTTACCTCTGACTGAATTTCTGCCACTTTTTCTCTTATCTTCTCAGTCACTTCTGATACATGATTTTCTTTATTTGTACACTGTATATACAAAGCTTTTCCTCTGTCCAAATTCCTTCTCAAATATTTTATGCACACATCCAAATTATTGATATCATTTCTGATATTTTGACTTATATTTAGAAACATTTTGGCCTCATAGGCTACCTGAGCCTTCACTATAGCAATATCTGACAAATTTGTGAATTCATTGTCAAATGTCTTCATCACTTCTCTAGCTCTTATCTGTGGATCTACCTCAGTTACCTAATTAGTCACAACACTCTGCAACTTTACTGTTACTTCTTGCAATAATCCTTCAAGGCTTTTCACCTTCTTGTTCTTTCCAATTATCTTGTTCAGGGATGAGATCAACTCTATTTGATCATCATCATCAACTTCTTTTCCAATATCAGCAAAAATTGATTCAATTTGTGGTTTCTTTGCTGCAATCACAGGGATAGGACTGATTTCTACTTTTCTTGGTGTTTCTTTTTGTCCTTGAATCTATGTATTAACTTGAATTTCTTCTTGTTTCTCTTCTTCTTTCCTTATTTCCTTCTTTTCTTCTTCAATTGTTCTATCCTGCTCTTCCAAAGCCGAATTGTCAACAATGTTCTCTAGGTTGCTAAAAGGATTGCCATCAGTGTTCAGTTTGATATTGGTTCCTTCCACATTCATTGATTCATCTTCAATGTTAATTGATGGTGGTGGAGAGGGACTCTTTTGATGCTCAGCTTCCATAGCTTATTCTACCACACTAGAGTGCTTACCAACACTTGTTGTCATCACCTTTACAACTGCCTGCTCAGTTTCCTTATTTATTTCCTCATAATTACCTCCCATTATCAGAATTGTTATTCTTTTACTCCTAAGATGAATATTTAGATCTTTCATGATTTCTTTGAAGTGGTCTTCATCTCTGATGTCACAAAGCTTTCTCACAAAGTTCTCTCTAATTTTTGTGTCTTCTTTAGCTGCTCTCTTCTTCCTGTTAACTAATTTCTCAAACAAATCATTAGGTATCTTTCCTTGAATTGTATCAATTTTTTTGTCTGCTAGGATCATATGTCTTACAACTGCATTTTCCAAGTTTAATCTTTCTAAATAGTTGTAGAGATCATAATACTTGTTCATCTTTGAAAAGTCTCCATCATTAATAATTTGATCATTTACTTTTTCAATCTTAGGCTTCCATTTATTCTTCTGGACTTTGGTATCCTCATCATCTTTAATTTCTGCTACTTTCCTTTGCACTGTGGAAACTATTGTCTTCTATCTCTTACCTGGTCCAATAGCTATTTCCTTTACTCTTTTCCCTGGTGGAGGGGAGGAGGATCTTGTAGACTTTCTTAATTCATGTTCCTTCTCAACTTTCTCCACTTTTACTACATGCTGCAAATTTCTAGTCTCATCTGCAACTGTTGATAGGGGTGGAATAGACAAAACTTCATTTTGTCCAATGTCTCTTAGTGCTGCTATTGTATTCTTTGCAATCAGAAATTCTTGTTCTGTCATACCTGTATCCTTTATAATTTTCTTTATATTACTTTCTACTCTCTTCTTAGATAGCTTTTCTTCTTGAATAGACTTTGTGGAGTTGAAGTTCTCCTCATAAGTCCCAAATCTATTGCTATTTACATCCAATTTACATTTTAGCAATCTATTTACATATTCTTTTGCTTCAACTTTAGAAATTTCATAACCAAGAGGGTCTATGAACTCTACTCTAGGTTCAACTACTTCAATGAATGTAAATTCAGTGTCAACCATAAAGAATACTTCATTTTTATACTTCTCAACAATAGCCTGTGAAAATCTTGATCTATTCTTCATCAAGTTCAGAAATGTTTTGATCACCAAAGTTGCACTCTCATTAACCTTGTCTATAGGGTGTCTCATATATACTCTGTTGATTCTTTCCATTGTGATCCTATTATCATTCCAATCTTCACCAATAGTGTAAGTAAATCTTCTTAACAAATGGAAAAACATATAAGTGATCAGGGATGAGAATCTGAATTGAGAGTTCTTTGTCTTCTTAATCTTTTCTAGGTTCTCAAATAACTAAATCCTCAAAATTTCACACATATCCACTTGCACTTTATCAGCACACATTAAATAGGCTGCATGAATCATACTAGCTGCCTTGTCATCTTCTCTAGAGTTGGTACAAAAATTAGATGTTAGGATCTTGCATAAATATCTAACATCATCTTGTTGAATCTTACTGATTACTATTCTTCTACCATTGTAGGATGACTTAGTATTATCCAATACTATTTTTCTCATATTTTTCCTCATTGAATGGTATAACTCTAGATTTTGACAAACCAGTTACATCATGAATTAGGTCTTCTATTATATCAATCACTATGTCATCTAACCAAAACTTCCCATTATGAATTCTACTCAAAATTATCTTGGTTCATTCTTCATCATCAAATTCATATTGTAGTGAATACCTTATGATTTCGTTATCTTTCAAATGTTCAAACCCTACTTTCAATGGCATATCTTGATTGTATAGCTTCTCATACTCCTTAGAAGCCCTGAAACGAGTGTAAGAAAGGGCCTTTCATTATGAAAGGGCGGTTTATGTGGAGGTGCCTCGTAGGAAATGTGGCCGTCAAAAGGGGTGGGTGGGAGTAAAGGAGTAGCGGCTATGGATGATAAGTTTTTGTTGTAAAGGGGGCCTAGTGGTGGTAAGATTTTTTTGTTGTGAAGGGGACTTGGTGGCGGTGGTTTTTTGGGGCCTCTCAAGTGGTGGCATTTCGACTAGTGTGTGGAATAGTTTATGGTGGCATCTCATGTGATGGAAAAAAAGGGGATTTTTGGCTTGAAAGATGGCATGCTTGAAGGGGGTTTTTTTTGGCTTGCAGGATGGAATGCTCTGATGGCGTGCTTTGCGGATGGTGATGACAGTGTCATTTATGAAAGCGAGTAGATGGTTTTTGGGTCTTGGCTTCTTATTTACCAAGAAGTTTTTAACTATTAAGATAGTTGTATATGGTTGTAATGGGGCTACCCAGATGGGTTTGGTTGTTTAAATTATCTTATGTAAATTCTATTTATATCAATAAAATGACTTGTTATAGATTTTTTAAAAAAAATCACTTTCATTGAGGGTTTCAAGTATGCATCCCAAATAGCTTCTAACATTCTCTAAATGTAAAAATCCATTTGGTATGGACGATAATGCTAATTTAGGGTCTTCCTCCAAGGGTTCTACTAGTTCCCTTTTAATCTTAGGTCTGATTTTATCTCTTATACTGTGAACCAATGAAACATCCATATCTTTTGCAAATTCTCTAATCCACTGATAGATTTTCTTAGTAAAATACCTTAATTCCATGATTTAGGGCTTTTTGTAGATCCGACACGAAGTTCTTTCACCAAATCCTTGCAAACTACTTTAAATCATTGCTGTATTGATCTCCTTAACACTTTTATTCGCTTTAATGATCAAACAATACTGATCATAAGTTTTTAACCTTTCAATCTCACAAGATTCTGACATCGCATTCAATTCTTTTGTCACTTCTTTCCAAAAATTTGTTCCTACTTTCCTGCAAAACTTAAAACTTCTTGCGAACTCGCATAACTTCATATTAGCTCATGCACTCTTAACCATAACAACATTACATCATATACTACCTTGCATTAACTGCGCAAGACTCAATTCATCCTATACTAACTTCTACACTATCCTAAGTTCCTATTCTACTGCATTCTTTATGAATTAAGTACTTTGAGAGTGGTTAGGAAGAGATTCACTCTTGCCATTGGATACTTCACCTTTCTGATTACCTTCAGTGCTGAATGTGTCTCCTTGATCTGTGGCTTTAACAAACTTCACTTCTTCTGAATTACTACAACAACCTCTTTGACTGTTTCTTGCATTCTCATTTTTCCTTGTATGACTTCTAGGATTAGGATTTCTCATGTTGTGCATTCTGCAAAACCTTGTTGTATGACCAAATTTTTTGCATATTTGACAAAATACTCCATTGTTTCCATATCTCGATCCAGTCTAGTTGATTTGTGATCTGCAATTCCTGGCAATGTGTCCAACCTTGTTGCATCTATAACATACTACTCCATTTCTTTTGTTCATATCTTCATTAGGTTTCTTATTTGCATGGTTAGTATCTCTAAACATTCTACTACTATTATTATCATTAAATTTAGGCTTCCTATATTCAATAGCTCTATGTCCATAACCATGACAATTATAACAATAACCATTAAGAGGTTTAAATTGCTTACCTGTACAATCTTTCTTCATATGACCAAAAGTATTACATGCAAAACATCTACCTTTAAATTCTCTCAGCATACCTTTAGGTGATTCTTGTTGTTTAGGTGGTTCTTCTTCTTTAGGTATATCCTCAGATTTGTTAGCTTCATCAGGTTTCTTTTCATCTATGTTTTCAACAACTTTCAGATCTGGTTCCTTTCTTTCTTCACTTACCTTAGATGAGTTAAATCCAAGACTAGTTTTATCATAGAATGGCTTTTGATAAGACATTTGTTCATCAATCTTCTCACTAGTGGAATATAGTTTCTCAAGTTGTTGCTTAGACTGAGTCAGTTCACCTTTCACAATTGTATTGTACTTTTCAAGTTCAACATACTGCAATTTGGTTTTCTCAAGTTCAGATGTCACTTTACAAAGTTTAGATTTCAGATCTTCTTTCTCAGATTTTAGATTTTCATTCTCAGATTTCAGATTTTCTTCATTCTTGTTGTTTCCATCTTTCAAACTCAATTTCAGATTTACTATCTTTAATTCATGTTTAATGATCTCATTTTCTTTTTCCATATTATCATCACAATCTTCAATTTGAATTGTAGATTCCTTCTCTAATTTAAGTTCTTCCAACTTCTTTTTTAGCTTCTTAATGAGGTTCTTTGCATCATCATATTTTCCTTTCAGAGTATCTCTCTCTTCAGTAAGTATATCAATCTGTTCAAGAGCTTCTTCAAGATTCTTCTATACCTGATCCATATCCATATAGATCTTACTCAAGCTGCTAGGCTTTTTCTAAATTATTCTTTTTCGAGTAACTAAGCTCTTATACCAATTGTTAGAAATAGGGAATACTGAAGGGGGGGGTGAATCAGTATTCTATAAACTTTTACTTTTTCCCAATTATGGATATAACAGATTATCTCGATACTTACATAACAGAGTAAACTAAAGAAAATGCATAACAGTAAAGCAAATGAACTCATAACACATTATTTGTTATCGGGGAAACCCTAGCCAAGGGAAAAACCTGGTGGGGATGGTACCCACAAAGATCCACTAATTAGAAGTATCTTGTTAAGGATGTTGACACTGTTAGGAGCCTATTACATATATATAGTGTCTCAATCCTGTTTAAGGGACTCTAGGCCTTGTTAGAAGCCTCAACCCTGCTAAGAGTTGGTAGTACAAATTGGAATGATTACAAGATGAGCCCACTGCCCAAACATGTAATGTACAATAATTATTGTTTACAAAAATAGGACAAGGTACATAACCTTATACTGCTTTCTTGACTTTCACAATTTCACATTAATATCTTTTGCATACATATGTTCACCTATTACATCTCTTGCCTTCACATTACATAAGTCTTACATTTATACAAGTTATTAGGAAAATAACTTTTACAATCGGCTTTACTAAACATAAAGCACTTTTACAAAATAAATTTTAACATGCGCTACCCAAGGGTTAACATATAGGATGTCATCCCTTCATATGATTAAGACATTATTTTGATAAATAAAATAATCCCTTAGCTATTTACCAATTCTGTCTTCTTCTCTATCCTGTCAGCATGTTCCTGTAATACTGCAATAACTTCTTCTGTACATGTCCTATAGACTTGCACTCTTAGGTGAGTCTTCCATATGCATCATAGTATCCATGTTCAAGTGCGCAAGTACTGAACTTACTTCTATTGGTGTCACCAATAAAAACTATCTCTGGTTAGACTGGGAAAATACTGCTTACACTTAGACAATTTAGTTATGCACTCTGACATATGCGGTCTTCATGTAGATCATATGTTGCCATAATGACAACATCTAGATATCTAACTCAGCCAAATTTCCAACAAGAGAGAGAGAGAGAGAGGTGTAGGGCACCAAGGCTCTCATATGGAGGCATGGGTGATAGGAAAGGGTAGATAGGAGTTAGGATCCTTTTGGGGTACTTGGATGTAATAAAAGACCAAGTGTGAGGTCAACTGGCGCTTAGGTGATCTTATAAACCAAGTTTCTCAATTGGACCAAATGGTCTCAAATGTGTAGATCTAATGAATTTTGATAGGTTTGGGTAGTTTAGGCTTAGAATGGATGGGTTATATCCATCTAGACCTTGGATGGGTCTAGTTAGAGCCTAGGAGCAAAAATTGCAAAAGTTTCTCAAAACTTGTAAATCAGTTGAGAACACCTAATCAAGTGGTTCTAACCATTGGGATGGATTTAAAATCAATGAAGAATGGTCGACCAGGAGGTTAGATCAGATTGTAATCGGAGGCTTGAAAATTGGAATGAGAAAACCTTGAAATTCTAGAAATATGTGCGTTACCAGTGGATTGTACAGCCTCGTACAGTCTAATACTGATTGCTTAATCATTGTAGGATTACAAAAATTATTTTAAGAGGTTAATGATTTTGGTTTGAATTCATTTGGATACACCAGTCGAGAGTTATGTGTAAATTGGCTAGGGTGATCCATAACAACCTTGATTTCTAGGGACTTAGAGAAATGGAGTCCTAACTTGTTGTTCCACTAGTGGATCCTCATGAAACTGAGGGGAATGCAAGTTAGGAGCATGGTATCAAGGAATCAAGAGCCTAGAGGTGTGGAGAGAAGGTTTGATAATTTTTCAAGCAAGCCCTAGGCCGAACATCTCTATGTGTTTGGCTAGGATTGAAGTGGCTAAGTGGAGACAGTCAATGCTGGAGATCCACTGAACCCTGTAAGTTGTTGAGTTTGGTTGAATAAGGTGTTAAAAGGATTTTCAAAAGGTTTTGGGGTCTTGGGAACCCATCCTACTCATTCTTCATTAAAGCCCTAGTCTAACTTGATCAATTAGGCATGTGTGCCTGGTGAGGGTTTGGGGGTGTTGGATCAGGATCAGCCTGATTTCTTTTGGAGTCTTTTGGGAGATCCAAAAGGTTATTTTGATTAGTGTTTATTTTTCTAGGTTGTTAAGGATTTTTGGAAACTTGAGGCCAGAATCAGGGTTTGAAAGGCTACAAGGATTGTAGGCCTAGTGTGAGAAATTGGTGTCATGGGTTTGAAGGATTCCTTTTGGGTGTGGATCCTAACTTGATTGGCCTTTGAAAATTAGTCTCTAGTCATTATGGAAGGTGAATTGAACTTATAAGGACAATTACCTTAAAGGGCTCATCAAAAGAGTGTACCCGGGTGTGGGTAAAGGATCTCAAATTGATCCTAGAATCCATTATTGTGTGGATCAAGGTATTGAAGACCTTAGTTTCAATGGTAGGCTAAATTTCTCTACATCAAGTGGTATCAGAGCCACTAAGGTCTTGATTGGATAAGTAAGGAAAAGATAATATGTTTGAAAATAAGGAAGAGAGGGAGATTCCTCTAAGGATAACCAATGTGGAGTTGGCCAAATTGGTCAAAGAACAAATGGCAGAGAGCAGGGCTATGAGAGAGGAGAATAGAATGATCAAGAGAGAGTTGGATAAGTTGAAGGGGAAAGTGGTCAAGGGAGCACAAGAAGACTCCAAGGAAGAAGAAGAAAATGAAGAGGATAACCCCAGGCCAAATAGACAAGCCCTACCGAAAGACCAAATAGTCATTCTAGAAGCCCTTGAAAGGGTAGGGAAAAGAGACACCAAGACTGATCTCCCTATGCTTTGTGGAAAACTAAATCTAGAAGAATTCATGGATTGGATTCCCTAGACAATCACTTTGATGTGATAGTGTACCTGAATGCCATAAGATGAGGATTGCTAAAGCCAAGATGAAGGGCTCTGCCCTTAGTTGGTGGAACTTCCTTCAAACTGAGAGGTTGGATGAAGGCAAGGAGGAAATTACCACATGGAAGAGGATGAAGATAGAGATCAAGAAGCAATTCATACCAAAGGACTATGAATTCCTAATGCACCAAAAACTACAAAGCCTAAGGCAAAAGGACTTAGATGTGGGTGCATACACTGAGGAGTTTCACAAACTCACTCTAAGGGCTAAGGTGACTGAGAGTGAAAAGAAAAAATTGGCAAGGTATTTGAATGGTCTCAAGTACACAATCCAAGATGAACTCACTTTGTTCAATCCAAAATCAGTGCACTCATTTCCAAATGGCACAAAAGATTGAGGAAAGACAAAGGAGGAAGGGTGACTCCCAAAACAAAGCAAGGGGAGCCAATAATAGAGGCAGAGGAAGATTCAATGGGAGAGGATCTTTCAATAGACCGCAAGGGGATTCTAGTAATTAGGATAATTAGGAAAATCAGGAAGGTGAAGCCAATCCTAGAGGAGGCTTTAGAGGAAGAAGAAGTAACAATAGAGGGAGATCAGGAGGAAGAACTCCAAGAGTATTCACTGGTAGGTGTTTCAATTGCAATCAAGTTGGACACCAAGCCTCAAGGTGCCCTAATAAGATTGGGAACAGTCATCAAGGAGGGGATAGGAGAGTCCACCTAGCCCAAGAGGATGATACACAAAGTGTACAAGGAGCCAAAGGGAATACAGATCCAGAGCAGGGAGAGTTCCTCATGTTCAACAAGACCCTGTTAAAGAGCCCTCTAGCCAAGGAGCCAGCACAAAGGAAGACCCTATTCAGAACTACATGCAAGGTGAAAGGTAAAGTTTGTAAAGTAATAGTAGATTCAAGTTCAACTAATAATCTAGCTTCCATTTCTATGGTAGATAAGCTTGGGTTGAAAAAGATACCTCATCCTAACCCATACAAAGTATCATGGTTGAACAAGGAACAACAAGCTTTGGTGAATGAGCAGGTACATGTGGAGCTTAGGATAGGAGACTATCATGATAGCATATTATGTGATGTGACTAAGATGGATGCCTACCACCTATTATTAGGGAGGCCTTGGCAATATGATGTGGATGCACATCATGATGGGAAGATAAATGTGTATGAGATCTCCAAAGGTGGAAGAAAGTTCAACATGAGACCCCTGCTAGATGATGGAAAGAAGACTCCTCAAGCCAGCAACATGCTAGTTGTAGGGGAGAAGGAGTTCATGAAGAAAATTAAAAAGAAGGACACTCCATGCTATGCCATTGTGGTAAGGCCTAAGGAAGAGGGAAGGGAGTGCAGGATAGAGAAGGAAGAACCATGGAGGAAAGTGAGACCCAAGGAAGTGCAGGAACTTCTAGGGAGGTATAAGGGTGTGATTGCAGATGGAAAAATAGAGACACTACCCCCTGTTAGAGATGTAAGTCACTGTATTGACTTCATTCTTGGTTCCACACTCCCAAACAAAAAATCATACAAGCTTACACCTAGTCAGAATGAAGATTTGGCTGGGCAAGTTGAAGAGCTCTTGAGTAAGGGGTTCATAAGGAGTAGCATCAGTCCTTGTGTAGTGCTAGCCTTGTTAGCCCCACAGAAGGAGGGTACATGGAGGTTATGTAATGATTCTCGTGCTATAAACAAAATCACTATAGGGTATCAGTTCCCCTTTCGCTTCTTTCTCTCTCTCTCTCTCACACACACACACACACACACACACACACACACATTCATCATGGCTCCTCTTCCTTTTTCTCTGGTCGCGGTGAAAAATGACCCTTATGGGCCCCTTTGGACCTATATGTTGGGCCCTTGTGGGCCCGTTTTTCATCCCTTCCCTATTTTTTCTACTCTTTTTCCCTTGTTGCCTCTGAAGTCATGCATTTTGTCTTCTTTTCCTTCCTTTTGAGAAAATTGCCCAACATTTTATTTTTGTGCTATTTTCTCAAGGAGGCACCTCCCTTCCTCTTCGTCTCTTTATGACTTTTGGGGCATCTTATTTTCTTCTTCTTTGACGTGATACCAATCTCAACACTACATCAAAGAGGGGCAAAATGTAGACACCTTAAATTGTCTTATGCACTCTAATATTAATTAATTTAATATTTTCCCTTAACACTATAGGTTATTTTATCAAATGACTATATTTGTTATATTCTTCTATTTATTTAATTAGATTTATTTTAAATAAATAAATTCATTTTTCCCTTTGTATTTAAAATTTATTTAAATAGTACCCCTAATATACTAAGATTTTATTTTAATCCATGATTTCTCTATATTCTCCTTTTAAATAAATTTAATTTATTTAATTCCTCCATCTTCCTAAGAATATCCTAAACTTTATTTAAATTAAATCTAATTTAATTTAAATCTCACCTCTCATTTATTTTTGACTAATTTTCCTCTAATCACATTTAAAAAGTAATTAAGCTTTTTTAGCCTTTGTCACTTGCACACACATGTGACTTTCCTTTTCCCAAGAAAATTCACCTCTCCATCTTTTTTCTCCTCAAATCATTTCACATTCTTGTCTCTTTCCAATGTTGACATCATTAGCCCACCAAAAAGTGGTTGACTTTTGCATGAATTTGCCTTTTTACCATGGTGGCTCTTATGTGGATTCCATGTGGATGCGACCTCATCCATTTCAAGCCCTAACACTAACCCTACCTAACATATTTTTGCATCTTCAAGAAACCTTAAAAAGGAGGCCTCGCTCCTCATTTGAACACTTAGAACTTAGATCTTTATGCACTCTCAAGAACTTGCACTCTTGAGCACTTGAGCACTCTTGCATTATTAACATTCTAGTTTGATAGCTTGTTGCATTCTCATCATAACTTAGATTTCATTTCTTGCATTGTAGCTTAGATTAGTTTTTCTTAGTTTAGCTTGAATTTTGCATTCTCATTCTCAGTTTAGTTCTTTCATTTGAGTCAAGTTGCTAATCTCTTGAATTTGCATCATCATTTGGTGAAGATTTGGGGCAAGTTCTTCATACTTTTTCTAAAATTCTTTCATTCATCATAGCTTGCATCTTAAGATTTTCTATTCTTTTGCATGCAAGTTTCATAGTGGGATTATTATATTATGTTGGGAGAGCACACCCACAAATGTCTCTAAGAGAAAATCAAACAAGGTTGATTGTGTTAGGAATAGTCCCAAGAGATAACTGAGAGGGGGGGGAGGGGTTGAATCAGTTATCTACAGGTTTCAATTCTTTATCCAATTAAGTATACTTAAACATAAAGCATAAATACAATGAAAGAACACTTGAACACAACACCAATATTTTGGTTACGGGGAAACCCAAATAGGTAAAAACCCTGGTGGGAATTGACACCCACTAATATTCTACACTAGTGTATTATGATCCTTGTTAGAAGATCCTTAACCCTGTTAGGAGTTTCTTTACAATATGTTTAGTACATTATACCTGGTCAAGGGTCGGACCCTATTAGGAGTCTTTTACAATAGTCCCTATTAGGGGAGAGGATGCACTGTCTGAGAGCTCACTGCTTAAAGGGACAAAGGCTACAACCTTCTAAATAATAGATACACACTATATCTGGATCTTGGTGAACTATGCTTAGACCTGCTATCTGGATCAGTTCCAATGTATAGCACTAACACTTTACTTAGTCGCATAGACCTTCTTCTGATGGCTCAACACTTCGCACACTCTCCTCTGCACTTCTTAATCAACTATGAACCACACTTAAGCAATCACAAATGACTGCCTATAAATATCTTTCCTCAAAATGATATAATCAAGTCAACCTATTAGAACCATCTTAAAATCATATTAGAGAAGCCATAAAAAACTCCAATAATAAATCAGTCAGCTCTACTAAGCACACAACACACTTTGGGACCTATCCAATAAGATAATTGTAGATGCACGCTACACACTATCGGCTCTACCAAAATAACTAGATCTTTCTCCTCAAGCTGAATTACTTCATGCGCTCTTAACCAAACATCACTAACTCTTCTATAAGATTAAATCCAAGGGCACATACCCAAATGATAGGTGCAACTCCAGAACCAATATAATCTTTGTCAGCTCTTCTAAACAAACACAAGAAATTGCTACTGGTGAATAGTGACTACATATCTTCACTTCTACTGATCATCAGAATCTGTGTCCATGAATGTAAGATCACTAACATGTATTCAACATATATCCAAGCATGCAAGACTCCATGATAACTATACAGACAACCATACACAGAACACTACCTGTTACTCTGTCAGGAACACTACTAACACAAGATGCTATATAACTGTCTGTACTAATAGTTAATCTCTGTGCCCATGATATCATGTCCATGCTATGTATATTGAAAGTTTACTATATAAGACTTCCACACATGCTACTTTCCATATGTTGTCATCAATGACAAACATATAGTCAGTACTGGCTTGCTGGCAAATCTCCAACAATCTCCCCCTTTAGCATTGATGGAAACATATGGAATGAAAAACTCCACCAATTGAAATGAACATTTCTTTTATAACATTCTCAATTTCCTCTTCAAAACTCCCCAAAGATGAGTCCTCCATCTGCTCCAATATTTTTCAACATTCTCCATTTCCTCAACTGAACTGCTATCACAACTGAATACTACTCCCCCTTAGTATATTGCTCCTCCTTTTTACTTCTATTTTTCATGATTATATATTACTCCCCCTTTGACATCAATGGAAAAGGGTGCCAATAAGTTTAAGCATTGGTACTACTCCAAAAGTAGAGTAGTCAACTATCCATCATTCCCTGAGGACTGATGCTTTTCCTTCTTTCTTCTAAGAAGAATCAGGGAAGGGAATTACTCCCAACTTCTCCCTGAGATACTCAAAATTATCCTTTGGTAAGGGCTTTGTGAATATGTTTGCCAACTGATCTTTAGTACTCACATAGTCCAACTTGACTTCTTTTTCTGCCACTTTCTCTCTTAGGAAGTGATACTTGATCTCAATGTGCTTTGTCTTTGCATGCATCATAAGGTTCTTTGACATATTGATAGTGCTAGTGTTATCACAGTGAATAACAATAGGATAATCAATCTGAATTCCAAAATCCTTTATCATCTGCTTGATCCAAACAATTGTAGAACAATTCAAGGCTGCTGCAATATACTCCACTTTTGTTGTTGACTGAGAAATACAATTCTATTTCTTGCTTGTCCAAGTGACAAGTCTATCACCAAGAAACACTGCTCCACCTGATGTACTCTTTCTGTCATCAACACATCCTATCCAATCTGCATCAGTGTACACATGAAGCTCAACATTTTCTGAATTAGGATACCATAGACCATAGTCTATAGTGCCTTGCATGTATCTGAATATCCTTTTAACTGCCATGAGGTGACTTTGTTTAGGTTCTACTGCAAATCTTCCAACTTTGCCAACTACAATGAAAATATCAGGTCTAGTCTGAGTAAGATAAATAAGTTTGCCAATCATAGACTTGTACAATGTTATATCTATTGCTGGTGAGTCATCTTATTTTGTAAGCTTGCATCCAGTTATCATAGGAGTCCCTACTGGCTTGCAATCATCCATCTTGAATTTCTTTAATATTTCTTTCACATACTTGGACTGATTAATGAAAATACCTTTCTCTATCTATTGCACATTCAATCCCAAAAAGTATTTGATAGGTCCAATCATACTCATTTCAAATTCATTTTGCATCTCCTTAGCAAATTCAACACTAAGTTTGTCATTACCTCCAAAGATAATGTCATAAAAAAATATAGCTACAAGTAGTAAACCTTCAGACATCTCTCTTATGAATAGATTATAGTCTGCTACTCCTTTCTTGAATCCAATCTTTGTTAGATACCCATCTAGTCTCTCATACCATGCTCTAGGGGCTTGCTTAAGTCCATAGAGGGCCTTCTTCAATTTGAATACCATATCAGGTTTGTCTGATAGGGTGAATCCTTTTGGTTGTTCAATGTATACCTCTTCTTTCAAATCTCTATTCAAGAATGCTGACTTGACATCCATCTGATAAACTTTGAAGTTTTTGACTATAGCATAAGCTAGAAACAACTTAATAGCTTCTAATCTACTCACAGGTGCAAATGTGTCTGAATAATCAATGCCTTCTCTTTGCACATATCCCTTACATACTAATCTTGCTTTATTTCTTACTACTATGCCATCTTCATTCATCTTGTTTCTGAATATCCACTTTGTTCCAATTACATTCTTATCACTAGGTCTTGGGATCAGTTCCCAAGTTTCATTCTTAATAATCTGATCAAGTTCTTCTTTCATAGCATCATGCCAATCTAAATCATTACAAGCATCTTCAACACTTAAAGGTTCAATCTAAGATAGTAAACATATCACTTCACTGCTAGCAAAGTTCTTTGCTTGTGATCTTGTTAAGACTTTGTCGCTCTGATCTCCAATGATGTCTTTCTTGGAATGGTTTTCTAGATGTAAAATTTGGAACTTCAGGTGATGCCGAATCATCAGCCTTAGGAGTATCTTCTTCACTTGTCTCAGGGTCATTAAATAACACATCAATGCTGTCAAACATTTCTTCAATAACTGTCTCACTAGTGGAGGGTTTGGGTTCTTCTTCAACCATGGGTGAGTAATCATGATATCTTTCTTGAACCATAAACTTTTCATCAATCTTAACATGAGCACTTTCAATGATCTTTTTAAATCTTAAATTGAAACATCTATAAGCTTTACTTTTAGTAGAGTAACCAAGGAAAATACCTGCATCGCTTCTTGCATCGAACTTGCCTACTGCTTCATCTCTCTTGATGTAGCACTTACTTCCAAAGATTTTGAAGTATTTTACTATGGGCACATTACCAAACCATAGCTCATATGGTGTTTTGTCAGTGCCATGCCTCAGTTGAATTCTATTGATGGTGTAGACTGATGTATTGACCACATCTCTCCAATAGGTGTGTGCAATTTTTCCTTTAATCATGATGGTGCATGTTGTATCAAGGATGATTCTATTCCTTCTCTCTGCAATTCCATTCTGCTGATGGGTTCTAGGTGCACTTAACTATCTCTTTATGCCATGTTCTTCCCAATACTCATAGAATCTGTCAGATGTGAGTTCTCCTCCTCTATCCGATCTCAAACATTTTATCTTTAGTCCAGATTCATTCTCAACCTTAGCTTTGAATATTTTGAACTTATCAAATGCTTCTAACTTATCTTTCAAGAATGCAACGCACATCATCCTAGTATAATCATCAACAAACAAAATGAAATACCTTTCACCATAGTATAATCTTCTTTGAGTTCCCTACAAATAGTATCAATTGGCTTTTCTATGCTAGGTAGATCTCTTACTCCTTTACATTGCTTATCTTTACTATGTTATCAAAATTGATATGACATAGTCTTTTATGCCACAACCAACTATCATCAACTTTAGCAACAAAACAACTTGCTTCTGAATTGAGTTGGAAAACATTACAAATAGTCTTTAAGCCTGATGCAATCATAACACCATCCTTGTTGTTAATGATGCATTTGTCATCTTTGAACTCCAACCGATAACCTTTTTCAAGTAACTATCCAACACTAAGAAGGTTATGTTTCAAACCATCTACATAGAGAACATCATCAATACTATTCTTTCCATCCAAGGTGATGGCTCCTCTACCAACGATGGGATTAGGAGTGTTATCTCCAAATCTAACCATGCCACCATTGTATTTGTCTAGATGAACAAATCTATTTTTATCACCTATCATGTGATGTGAACAACCACTATCTATAATCTAGTCTATCCTTATGTCAGCTTGGGAAATCAATGCTAGCTCCTGTTTCTCTTTCTCATCTTCATGATTTGTCTTATTGTTCATTTTCTCTATGATAGAAATAAATCCAATTTCTTCTTCAGTTGAATCATCATCTGAAACTCCATCTCCAGCATAGTAACATTCCTTAGAGAATTAAGGCTTGTAGTCATTTTTGAACTTTCTAGCTCTTAAGGGATGTTTAGATGCAAAGTGACCAATCTTATTACATGAAAAGCATTTAAATGGCAATTGACCTTCATATTTTCATTTTCCTTTCTTTTCTCTTTTGGAAATCATAGAAATGAAATCATCTAGTGTTTTCTCTTCATCATCATCATCAAAATTACCATAAGTGTTTGCAGATTTCTTACCATGAACTGTTGCTTTGAAGACTATCTCACTTTTAGGTTCTATCTTCAATCTTGAAATCTCAAAAGCTGAGATTTTGCTGATCAAGGTCTCTCTCTTGAAATTTGATGTAAGCTGCACGATCTCATCAAGGATGTTGATCTTGTTTTCATATTCAGGAGTGAGAGTAGTCATTAATTTATCCATGATGTCTTCTTCTAAGATCACTCCACCATTGTTCTTGATTCCAGCAACTGCTTCATTGATCCTTTAATTGTAATCTCTGAAGTTTTCTTCAGGCACCATATCTAATGCATTATATCTTTTCTTCCATATCTTTTTGCGCCCATCCTTTGCTTGTTTGTCTCCTTCAAATATGTCTTCTAGGTACTTCCATATTTTGTGGGTTGTATCTACCTTCTTTATTTCAGAAAACTCACTATCAGATAGGGTGCTGATAAGGGCTTCTTTGGCTATTGCATTCTGATGAAATAATTCCTTTTGCTTATCAGTAGCATCATCCTTTGCAAGGTCTTCTAAAGTAAGAATCTTGACTACTTTGATAGTTACATCAAAAACTTCAAAAGCAATGCATTGCAAGTGAGTCACCATCTTGTTCTTCCAATCAAGATAATTTTCTCCATCAAACTTAGGAATTTATTTTCTAAAGTATGCCATCTGATCAACCTCAAGCTATTAAACTTTCTCTCCAAGGCACTTGGCTCTGATACCAATTGTTGGGAATAGTCCCAAGAGATAACTGAGAGGGGGGGGGGGTGAATCAGTTATCTACAAGTTTCAATTCTTTATCCAATTAAGTATACTTAAACATAAAGCATAAACACAATGAAAGAACACTTGAACACAACACCAATATTTTGATTACGGGAAAATCCAAATAGGTAAAAACCCCAGTGGGAATTGACACCGACTAATATTCTGCACTAGTGTATTATGATCCTTATTAGAAGATCCTTAACCCTATTAGGAGTTTCTTTACAATATGTTTAGTACAGTAGACTTGGTTAAGGGTCAAACCCTGTTAGGAGTCTTTTACAATAGTCCTTGTTAGGGGAGAGGATGCACTATCCGAGAGCTCACTACTCAAAAGGGCGAAGGTTACAACCTTTTGAATAACAGATACACACTATATCTAGATTTTGGTGAACTGCGCTTAGACCCGTTGTCTGGATCAGTTCCAATGTATAACACTAATACTTTACTTGGTCACATAGACCTTCTTCTGATGGCTCAACACTTAGCACACTCTCATCTTCACTTCTTAATCAACTATGAACCACGCTTAAGCAATCACAAATGAATGCCTATAAATATCTTTCCTCAAAATGATATAATCAAGTCGGCCTATTAGAACCATCTTAAAATCATATTAGAGAAGCCATAATAAACTCCAATAATAAATCAGTCAGCTCTACTAAGCACGCAACACATTCTGGACCTATCCAATAAGATAATTGTAAACGCACGCTACACATCGTCGACTCTACCAAAAAAACTAGATCTTTCTACTCAAGCTGAATTACTTCATGTGCTCTTAACTAAACATCACTAACTCTTCTCTAAGCTTAAATCCAAGGGTGCATACCCAAATTATAGGTGCAACTCTAGAACTAATATAATCTTTGTCGGCTCTTCTAAACAAACACATGAAACTGCTACTGGTGAATAGTGACTACATATTTTCACTTCTACTGATCATCAGACTCTACGTCTATGAATGTAACATCACTAACATGTATTCAACATATATCCAAGCGTGCAAGGCTCCATGATAACTGTACAAACAACCATACATAGAACACTGCCTATTACTCTGTCAGGAACACTGCTGACACAAGCTGCTATATAACTATCTGTACTAATAGTTAATCTTTGTGCCCATGATATCATGATGATATCATGTCCATGCTACATATACTGAAAGCTTACTGTATAAGACTTCCACGTATGCTACTTTCCATATGTTGTCATCAATGACAAACATATAGTCAGTACTGGCTTACTAACAAATCTCCAATAGATTGGATGCCCTTTTTTTAGCTCGTCGAAGGTTGTGGTGAATATTTCTTGCGTTGTTACATTTTTATTTTGAAAATGTTTAGTTGAGATCGAATCTTGAATTTGCACAATCTTATATGTTTTTAGCTTGCAGCACACATATCATATTTTTACCTCATACATTACCAAATAAATTAATTTGTTTTAAAAAACAACTAGTAGCATAGAAAATAATTCAATTTCCTATAGATTCTATTCTTACATATTTTTGGTATAATATTGATAACCTATTAAAAAAAATTTACATCAAGTTGCCTAACTCTATTTTTTTATAAAATTTCAGTGCTACTTAAGGGCCTACTTTGGCCTACTTTGGCCCCTCATATGATCCTACACATACCTCATATATGAATGTTACTTTTCATATGAATATAATTTTTAACATTTATCTAAAATTAATACTTGACAAATAAAGCATGAAATGATATTTATTATTATATTTATATTTCACTTTTATGAGATGTTTACATTGAAAGAATTTTCATTTTATAGTTAATATGTTTGCTTAGAATTTCTTAATTTAATTTAATTTGGTCAACAATTATTTTATAATTCAGTTCCACCTTTTGTCATTCTAATTATCCCTCCAAATATAATTCTTTTTAAAATTCTAAAAATGTTTAAATGTAATTTATTTTATTATTCTTTAAAATAATTAGATTTAAGATTTTCATATATATTTTGTCATTTTTTCTTTTTAATAAAGATGATTGAACCCCATACTTTGTTCTTAGAAGTATTGTTTCTTTGCAAAAAACATAGATTTAAACGTAAGGTTATTCTCCATGTAAGGAGCACTTGACTTTAATTTCACAAATATCTATACTTTAAAGACTTGAATTTTTTCATTATATTTTAGATACTTCCATTGATTTGGGTTATAACATCATTAGTTTCCTAACTATGAAAATTCAATAGATATATGAAAAATTTTATGGTGAAAAAGATTTAAAGGTCTATTTGGTTGCTGGAATCAAATAATGTTGGAATTGTCAAATTCTAGTATTTGACAATTCTGGAAGTTTAAATCTAGAAAATGGTTTTTGGAATATGGCTGAAACCGTTTGGTTCACCAAGAATTCACCATGAATTCATAATGAGAATATGGAACATGTTGTTTGCATATGGATTTTAAAATATTATAAATTTTTCTTTACCCCCAATTCTCATTTAAGTGGAATTGGAATTGATTTTCCAATTCCACCTATTTAGATGGAAGATTCAAATGTTGGTTTTGGGGGTAAATAGGAATTAACAAATCTCTATTCCAGTTTCATGTTTTGAACACAAACATCGAAAATGTGAATTCTAGGATTTGACAATCCCAATTCTAGTAAACAAATGGGCCCTAAGAGAATATCTAATTTTATCACCAAAGCTCCATTGATAACTTTCAACCATTCTATGACCTCCTCATTTATACTCCACTAGTTTACATTGTCTTCATTTTTATAACTAGATATTTAGTTACCTTTTTCCCTAGATGTGTCTTTGTGTTGTCATAAAATTTCTTTATGTTGTCTTCATTATTATAACTAGGTATTTAGTTTTCCTTTTTTTTAAATGCGACATTAGGTTGCCATAAAAATTATGTCATATAAAACTTTATTTATTTTTTAAATTTTTAGAATGGCTAGTTAAGATTCAAATTGGTATAGCATAAAAGCATTAATTTTCAATGTATTTTTTTTTTGTTTTATTTCATAGGCTCGTGTTTTCTTTGTATAGTAGTATACTTATATATAATATTAATCTACAAGAAACTTATCTAAATTTTAGATAATGATATGCTAATTTATTTTTTTAAGATCTACAACTTGAAACTTTTCTATTCTATTAAATTGACTTATTACATCACAACATTTTGAAATATTACATTTTTTGATTAAAAAATCATAAAATATTTAAGATGAACTATAAAAATATAATAAAAGGTTCAATATAGATATTTTAAACTTAAATATATAACAAATACTGATTATAAGTCAAAGACATTCAATAGTGAATGTAAATAGGATCCTTACATTTATGACACTAAAAATATTCCAAAAATTAAGATATATACCTCTTAAAATGTGAGTTTTTACATGATTCCTAGGATTGTCAATTCACTATTGATATTAATTTATTTTTAAAACGCAATTTAAAAATTTAGAACTGTAAGTCTTCTAGATCAACTGTATACCTTTACATATTTTAACTCTAATTGTCAAAATCACTAAAAATAGATATAATACCAAATAGCAAACAAGAATGCATTCTATTTTTTATTTAAATGATCTATGAATTGAGCAATGATAAACAATTGAAAATGGAAATCCAACTTGCATCACTATAAAATATGGCCTAAGTTTTACGTTTTATTTCCATAGTGATATTGATAACATACTTGAGAACCATGACTCTAGCAATTAGATGTTTCCTAAAATAAAATGTTATAGAAAAATCAATCAATTTTATAAAGGTGACTATGGTAAGAAACTATTAATATTACGACAAAATTGGAAGAAGATTCATCCAAGAGACAAATAGTAAAGATTTTGCAAAGAGAGATTTTTAAAAGTAAACTTGTGCTCATTAAAATATTTTACTTAAACATCATGCCTTTTAATAGTCAAAAAGTTGATAACAATTTTACACTCCATCTTATAAAAAAAACAAATAAATAACAGTACAATTCTTATTGCCTAAAATTTTCATTAAAATAGTAAACAATTTTCCAACTCTTATTCACTATAATTTTCAATAAAATAATAAATAACTGTCCAACTCTTATTGGCTAATACTTTCATTATCAAGGTGGGTGATATTTAAGAACAGCCCAATTAAGATGATACCCAACTCAATGGACGCATGAGGTATAAAAAATAGCCCTTTTCTAGTGGAGACCTCTTAATATGGGAGATGCGAAATAGTTAGCACGATGCGTGACCAATACCAACAAGTCATAATCAAATCATTCCTGTCTAGTCGTCATACGAAGAGCATCACAATCCAACACAAGTATAAATTGAAAAATGATGCAGCACTTCATAACTCAAGGAAAAAAAATCAGTCAATCGAGAGAGTGCAATTATACATGTCTATTTTGGCTTTTGTGTCTCTTACTCTGCTTACTCTGGAGATCACTTGTTATCATTCTCTCCAAGTGAACCTTAACAATTTGAGTTCTTGGCTGCGCTATTTCATAGTCTAGGCTGTTCTGATCCGGTACTTCTATGGGTCGCATTACATGGATTCCTGCCCTTTGACCATCATAATTGATGACTGATCTCCTTTTCCATCGAGATAAATTGCTTTCAGCTACACCTCGTGTTTTTTTCCCCTAATTTCTATTTCTATTGAGATTTTCCTTTTTCTTTCTATTATCATTTACATAAATTTGTGTCTTTAAAATAGTGGTCACAAGTATTGGGTTAGGGTATGTATACCTAGTTTGTAGTACAGTTAGGTGCCTTCCACAAAAAGTATGGGGAGGTTCCATATTGTTGTCACCATGTGTAGACCCAAAAACACATGGCTAGTATTGTAGACCATTAAAGGACCTTTCCTTTCCTTTATTCCATAACCGTTTGGCATCTGGAATGAACTTGGAATATGAATTATTTAATACAAGAATAAAATAATTCGTTGTTTGTGACGTTTTTTAAATTCTCAAATTAGAAAACTAATTCCTATTTTCGGCCCAATGTTTGCATTAATTAATTCCAAAAAATACTTGGAATTCATTTTATTCCAAGAATAAGCTTTTCATGGATTCGAAATTACAACAAAATGTATAATTTTTTCGGGTCCGTGTATGAACTATTAAGGAATTATAATCTTATTTTTTATAATTTTATCTTTTTACAATTTTATTTTATAATTTTTTATTTATAATTTTTTTTTAATAATTTTTTTTATAATCTTATTTTTTAAGTTAATAATACATATTTTAATTTAAAAATATATAAGTTAAAAATACATATATATTTTAATTAAAAAACCAACAACAAAAATGATAAGTTCAAAAATTAAAAATTAAAAAAATATAAAATAATCCTTATTCCAATTTCACATTATGGGATCCAAAAGCATAATAGATTATTCCAGCTTTGGTTTTGAGGATTAATTAATCCGAGAATATGTCCTTATTCTAGAATAGGCTTATTCTGGATAAGTTAATTCCATGCACCAAACGGGCCCTAAAAGATTCAAGAGATAAACCAATAGAAAACTAAAGAAAACATTTTCATGTATTAAATGAAGTAGTCTAGCTATATTTTTAGTTGTATAAGTTATGTAGTATTTATAAAGTTCAAATTGAGCATAGCTAGCATACTTATATTTGAAATATTTATATATAGTATATCGAGAATAATCTTTGGAAAACCTAAGCTAATAACAATAATTACAAAATTAAAGGGTAATTTTATGATTGGTAAAGAATGATTGAAGAAAAGTATTAACTCAAATAAGACACAAATATGTAGAAAACTATAACTTGAGCATAGCTTGATTTTATAAATATATCAATAACAAATAAATCAATGAGAAACATAAGGAATAACAAAATTTAATTTTGGAGAACAATCAAAAGAAGGAGGTGGTTTACTAAGCTATAGGTATTGTATTAGGGTGATAAAAGGGTGTGTAGGGTATAGGGAACACCTTAAACTATGGTTTCTTGGAGGGGGGCTCCCTAAAATAACTTAGTGGGTTCTTTGAAGGATGTTTAGGAGATTTCTTAAGCAAGTGATTCCATAAATTTTGTAATGATAAGAAAGCACAAAATCTAAAGCTCAAAAAATTTAAGGAGTTGGTCAATCTAGAAGAAGATCCAATCAAATGTGCAATTCAGACCACAAAACATCACAACAAATCAACTTCCATCTCTCTCTCTCTCTCTCTCTCTCTCTCACACACACACACACACACACACACACACACACACTCTGATGCAAGGGATGATGGGGGTAGGGGCCAAAGGCATGCCCTAACCAGATCCACCTTGCAGAGCAACACATGGAAGCAACAACACACAAACAGTGAGAGAGAGAATGCAGATGCTTTGTTATATTATCTTCAAATTGATTTATACAAGTTGGGCTGTAAGGCCTTCCCGGTTTAGGCCAGATATTACAATCAAGTACAGAAGTCCTCCAACATGCGAGGATCTTCCAACAATCTCTAATTTTTTATCTTCTATTTCTATCCCAAAACTGACTCCTAAAACTCTAACCAAACAACTACATTTATACAAGAGGCTACCGAGCCAAGTCATCCTTCAAATCCACAATCAACGGAAGGGATGACCAAATCTTGGTCCACATGCTTCCCAATGATGGATAACAACATTAAATCCATGACCCAAATTAAATGCACAAGTCAACCTCAAAAGAAATCCAAAACAAACAACTCGGTAAGCAAGGAAACTGAGCACCAGAGAGATAATTGGCCAACACCAGTGAACAAAGGAAATCGAGCAACACCGAACCAACTCGGTCAAAGCAGGAACTGAGCAACATAGACAAACTCAAATATATTTTTGATGACACATGATTGCCAAGGACCCGAGATACTCCTGCATCATACACCTTGGGTTATTTGAAATGATTCTTTAAATCATGAAATAGGTATGATCCATGCTGCATCCAACTCAGACTGTGAAATCCATGAACTGTCTTCAATCGGTCTATTCTTCCACTTTACCAGATATTCCATATACTATTTTCCTCTTGTACTTCTGCCAATTCTTTTCTCCAAAATCTTTTCAACTTCTTCATTTTGCTTCTTAGGATAATCCATTGGTACTATCATGTCTTCATCAAGTTCATGAAACTCATACAAATCAGCAATGTTGAATATAGGTGATATATCCATGTCATCAGGTAACTCAATCTCATATGCATTTCCACTATCAAATTTTCTCAAAATCTTACAAGGTCCAAACTTATTCATCTTCAACTTCCCATATGTTCCAACAGGAAATCTACCTCTCTTCAAATGAACCATCACTTCATCACCAACATCAAAAGTCTTATGTCTTCTTGATCTATTAGCTCTATCTTTGTATTTCTGATTACTCTTTTCCAGCTTAAGCTTCACATCTTCATGCAATATCTTCATGTACTCAGCAAATTTTACTCCTTCAACACTTCTCTTTCTTTCATCAGCAATGTCTCTCAAATTTGATATACCTCTCGATTGTATGTCATTTACAATCTCAAAAGGTGTTTTTCCAGTACTCCTATTCACTAAATTATTATATGCAAACTCTGCTTGTGCCAACATAGAATCCCAATTACTTGGTGTGTCTCCAACTAAACATCTCAAAAGATTACCAAACTTCTATTCACAACTTCTGTTTGTCCATTGGTTTGTGGGTGAAATGTAGAACTATATTTCAACTCAATACCAAAATTTCCAAAGAGTCTTCCAAAAGTATCCAACAAATTTACTGTCTCAGTCAAAGATAATACTCCTTGGTAATCCATGCAATCTGACAATTTCCTTAAAAAAAGATCTGCTACATGTACTGTATCTGATGTCTTTCTACAAGGTATAAAATGTGCCATTTTGGAAAATCTATCTACAATAACAAATATAGAATCATTACCTCTTATTGTCTTTGGTAAGCAAAAAAAAATCTATACTGATGTCAATCCAAGGTTTCTCAGGTACAATAATCGGTGTATACAATCTAGTATTCTCACTTACTCCTTTTGCAACTTGACAAATTCCATAACTTTTCACAAATTTCTGAACATCTTTATACAACTGTGGCCAAAAGTATTTCTCCTTAAGCAAACTCAATGTCTTATCAATACCAAAATGTCTAGCCAAACCACTACTATGTTTCTCCTTTATCAAATTAGTTCGCATTGGTCCTCTCGGTATACATAACTGAATACCTTTAAACAACATACCTCCTTGCATAAAATATTCATCTCATTTAGTACTCTGTTGATCTTGAATAGGTGCTCTGCACTTTCTCCATGGCTCAGAAAAATTAGGATCAAATTCATAAGAATCTCTCATGTCATCAAAGCCTAGAACTTCAATTTTTATCTCGGTCATCAAAGATCTTCTTCTACTCAATGCATCAACAACTCGGTTAGTGACTCCAATCTTATGCTTTATCACAAATGTATAACTTTGCAAATACTCAACCCATTTCATATGTCTCTGATTCAACTTATTCTGACTACCCAAATACTGTAAAGCCTTATGATCGGTATATAACACAAATTCACTCAACATCAAATAATGTCTCCATTTCTTCAGTGCTTAAACAATAGCATAGAATTCTTGATCATACATAGAATATTTTATTTTTGCATCATTCAACTTTTCACTAAAGAAAGCAACAGGTTTACCTTCTTGACTCAACACAGCTCCAATTGCACTTCCACTTGCATCACATTCCACTTGAAATACCTTATTGAAATTAGGCAATGCCAAAATAGAAAATTCAACAACCTTCTTCTTCAGAGTCTCAAAACTTTTATCAGCTCCATGTGTCCAGTTGAATTTTCTTTTGTCTCCTCTCACAGTTTCAGTCATAGCATTACAAATTGAACTAAAATTCCTAATGAACCTTTGGTAAAAACTTGCCAAACCATGAAATGATCTTGCCTCACTAGCATTCTCAGGTGTAGGCCAATTCAAAATAGCTTCAACCTTTTCAGGATCCATTTTCAAACCATCAGTTGAAATCACAAATCTCAAATACACAATCTCCTCTTTCATGAATGAACACTTTTTTAGATTTATCAACAACTTTTCTTCTTTCAATCTCTACAAAACTTGTCTAACATGCAACAAATGTTCTTCTCTTCTCTTACTGAATATCAGAATATCATCAAGATATACAATCACAAACTTACCCAAGAATTTTTTCAAAACTTCATTCATCAATCTCATAAAAGTACTCAGTGTGTTAGTTAAACCAAAAGGCATAACCAACCATTCATACAAACCTTCTTTTGTCTTGAAAGCAGTCTTCCATTCATCACCTTCTCTGATTCTAATATGATGATACCCACTTTTCAAATCAATTTTAGTAAAATACTTTGCTCTAGTCAAACTATCCATTATGTCATCTATTCTCGGTATAGGAAACCTCTACTTCATTGTTATCTTGTTGATTGCTCTAGAATTAGTACACATTCATCATTCTTCATTCTTCTTAGGTACCAATACCGCAGGTACTACACAAGGACTCAAACTTTCTCTGATCAATCCTTTCTGCAACAATTCTAGAATCTGTTGGTTCAATTCTTGATTCTCGGTAGGTGTCAACCGATGAGGTGCCTTATTCGGTAAACTAGCTCCAGGAATAAGATCCATGCAATGATCAATGCTTCTCTTCAGTGGAAAACCATCAGGTACATTATCAGAAATAATTTCATTGTACTTAGTGAGTAGCTTATCAATCTCCTCAAAGACATTATCATCTATTATCTTACTCGGTTTATTAGAAATCACAACAAAACATACATCATTCTTCTTTAAATCCTTAAAAAACTTTCTTCCTTCCATCAAGAAAACTTTCACAGATGTGAAAACATTACTAACAGGTTCTTCCATCAAAGGTAACAAGATTTGTCTTCTCCCATCAGCCTAAACAATATATCTATGCAATCTCCCATCATATATAGCATGTTTATCATATTGCAAAGGTCTACCCAACAAAATATGACAACAATCCATAGGCATGATATCACATAACACCTTATCATAATACTTTCCAATTTTCAAATTCACATAACATTATTCACTTACCAAGAGTGTATGCTCATCTTTGATCCATGAAATCTGGTAGGGCTTCAGATGTTCCAACCTTTTCAACTACAACTTTGTGACCATCTCCTCAGATGCCAGATTCTCCAAGCTACCATTATCAATGATTACCTTCCAAAATTTGTCAGAAAATATACATCTAGTCTTGAACAAACTTTTACTTACCAGATCTTCCTTTTTACCTTCATTCCAAAGTGCTCTCCTTACCATCAAGTTATTTTCCTTCTCAAGTTCATTCGGTGACTCTTCTTGCACTAAAGAATTTCTATTGCTACCTGTATGGATCAAAAGTGACCACACTTCTATGAATCATTACATGCAAGGTTGCTCAAAGGTGAGGCCTCACAAAGCGGCTTCATAGCTCTCTATGCATGGAGTTGCAAGACACTATGATAAAATTGCCCTCAGCTAGAGCTACAAACTTGTGACCTTGCTAGTCAACCACACAATGAGAGATTCATAAAATTGAAGACTATGGCAAGAGTGCCAAAATCCCCAAATTGAATCAAAGTATGCAAATGTAATGCAAACTATATGAGAATGCAAATTACTCTATGAAAATGAAAGTACAGTGCAACTATGAAAGGAAATAGCAACGGATTTCAATTCTCCTAATTAAGCTATGTGAACTAAATCTATTGCATAAAAGGAAAATTACTCTAAAATGCCATGATATGCAAACTAATCAAATGAAATGTGCAATTAAATGATGAAAGCAAATGAAAGGAAGAAAGTCTTCAATGTCTTCAAAGGAGTCTTCAAAATAAGCTAGAAAACCTGCAGCATAACAATGTCATAAAATTTCAAGATGTGAAAATGAAGGAGAGAGCCCTCCTTTTGTAAGAAATGAAAAGGAATGGACCATTGAGATTAATAGGCAAAAGATCTAATCAATGGTGGAGAAAAATGGAAGCTTGATCCTTGTGCACAAATATCCTCCAATGAGAAAATAAGAGTTGACTTTTGTGTCCATATGAGACAAAAAATATTTTTTCTCTTTTTATAAAATAAGAATGATGCTTTATTTGTGCAACTTAGGATAAGAGGAAAAGGTGAGTGATTTTTATTTATTAAAAGGGGAGGAAATTTCTTTTAAATAAATAAAGGCTTAGGATAAAATGGTTAGCCCAAGGAAAATAAATGAAAATGATGAAATTAGGATTTGATCAAGAAATTGATATAATTTGAAAAATATTGATTATTGATAAAACTAATTAAGAGATAAATAAATCGAATAAATGGGGCCCAAAGTCTAGGTGACCATTTTCGGGTGCATACATTTTTCCCCTCTTTGACTAATGTGTGATCGATTTGGGAACACATGTAGTCAAAGAAGAATTGAAATGTGAGATCGATCTGGGATCACAAAACAACTCAGCTATGAGGTCGATTCGGGATCACGTCCGGACAAACATAAACAAAGGCCTTTGAACATGAGGTCGATTCGAGATCACATTCAAAGTAAGAGATACGAATCTCAAATTTGAGAAAAAGCTCACAAAAGATGTCTGAATCAAGAAAATCAAGGAATCAGGGATGAGAATCCCATAAATACTGCCCCCTTGGAATCGAAATCGAAATCAAATAGAGGAGAACAACAAATTGATAAAAGATGATCAAATCAAAATGAAATCATAATCGAAGATAAATGATAACAGGATAACCATTAGGCAATGAAACATGCCCCAGTGACGAATTAGAAGAAAAGAAATGGGGTGAATGGAAGACTAGAAGTTTGAAAGGCATGAAAAGGAAGAAATTCCATCAAAGATTGAAGAATTATGCCTCAAAAGGTCAGCCAACTGCACAGAAGAAGGAGAAGAATTTGAAATGCAATTTTGACTATCAAGATGACCTCAGATTTTAATTTCGAGTCCAAAAATAGATCCAGGACGTCGAAATTAGCTAGGGATGCAATTTTTGCACAATTTCGAGGTGTTTTGAAAATTAGGTCAAAAAGTCAAAATGCTATAAGAATAGAAAAGGATGTGATGTGAAAGACAAGAAGTGAAAGACATGATCAAGAGGAAGTGGAAGGTGAGCGCAGTCGACTGATAGGTCCATGTAAGATGAAAAGGAGAGCTCTCTCCATATGCAAAGTGCAAAACTAAACTAAGCATGAACCTAGAAATGCAAGCTACTATGAAAAGTGGTTGACTTGCAAGGTCACAACGCTTATAAACATCTAACTATCATCATCGAGCATTAGGTAACGTCATAAGATCATACAATGCACACTAGCATGACTATGTGGAAATGAATATGATCTTTATTAGATAGAAATGTGGAAATCCCACCTAGGTATCAAAGACATGTAGGTCAAGATGACTAGTGCAGTGAGATCACCTAAGTTTGATATGGCGAGATTATGCTTGTATCAAGACACATGAAAGTCAGGATAACTAGAAGCATGCACTCGTATAAAACAGTCAAGGATAATACCTTGTCAATCCATAGTGTTAAGTAAGACCAACATAAATGCTCATGATAGTTAGGACCAACAAAATATACCCAGAAGCAGATAAAGAAATAAAACATGTTCTCATACCCTCAGTCTTCTAGCTATGCATCATCAAAAACTTCTCAAGGAGAGACCACTCATTAAAGAAATCCTCATAGACAGCACACAAAGAAAAATAAAGTCAACATATCTCAAGCGAGTTGAGTGTTTAAGTGTGTGTGTGTTGGTCATAGAGTCAAACTCTGGTTATCACATCTGCTTAGTGAGAAATATCACATTACACTTGGACTATTGGGTAAGACATCTGATAAGTGTTAAGAAACACTCATCGCAAGGGTAGTGTTGAAAAACACTGTTTGGGGTGGTGTTGAAAAACACCTGTTGGGAAATGCCCCAAGAGACAAATGCACCTAAAGGACCTATGCGCACGGTTATGCCCCCTAGACAAAGGTAAAGACCAATTCTAGACCAAGTCAAATAAGGTCAAGGCATGGTGGAGAAAGGCTTAGTGTCGAGGACACATTCTAACAAATAGGAGTGCAAAGGCCTCAAGTAGCGCTTATTTCCAGGTTTTCACCACTTGGGTTTTTATTGCAATTTTTCTCTCTTTTTTTCATTTTTTTGTATTTTTGCTACCAAGGCGCCTGTTTTCAGGTTTTCACCAAGGCACTTTTTCTATTTTTTTAAATTTTTGCATTTTTTAATTTTTTTGTATTTTTTCAAGACTTTTTATGCTTTTAAAGATTTTTTCAGCATCATATATCAATTTTTTTGGTATTTTTTCAGGATCATAAAATATGTACAAAGGATGCCCCCAGACAGAAGGGGCATCAAACTCCCAAGCAAGATCACATTGTGTAGTCTCAGAATGTGGCAAGGTCAGGGAAAAGATGGATGAACAAGCTGGTGAATGAGATGGAAGACAAGAGAATGAAAGAGAATGAAGGGAAGAAATCCTCAATGAAAAACTCTTCAAGAGTACCTAAGCTAGGAAAAAATTGTCATGTAAAGCACATTTGAGCAAACAATGAAAGACCAGCATAGGATAAGTCACAAAGGCGTAATGCAAAAAAATGAAATGATGCAGTCCAAAGGAGGAGACATGTCAAGAGGCTTCATAGCATCATGTTTTACTCTTTTTTTTTTATATTGGATCAAGACTAAAGGAGAAAATGATAGTGCAAGGCTAGAATGAATGGAAGAAAATAAATATGAAGGCAAAGCATGAATGGAATGAAAGAAAGATCATCGTAAGATAGCTCACAAGATAGCCAAATGTTCGTGTATAGCTCAACATTGTCAAAATCAAAGAGAGAAGATGGACTGGATGAAATATGTAGAAGAACTACGCATGATGCCTGATTACCAATTTTTCATCACGGTACTTATCCAAGGCGCCACAAGGGAGTGGTTTTCACCATAGGATAAATTTATTTCTTTTTACTTTTGCTACCAAGGTGCTTGTTTCCAGGTTTTCACCAAGGCACATTTTCAATTTTTTTATTTTTTTCACTTTTTGTTCTTTTTTAAATTTTTCTATTTTTTTGAATTTTATAATTTTTTGGAAGAAGGCAAGCTTTTAGGTAATGCTCCTTGAAAGGATAAACCATAATATGCCAAGGATCCAAAATGATATGCTCAAAGATGTTGATAGGGAAAGGAAGATGGAATAGGAAAATGGAGGATAAGGTTTTATGTAAAGCAAGTGAGGTTGGAAGATAGGAGGAATATGCAAATGAGGAAAAATGATAGAAGGTAGGAGGATAATGAATGGAAGGATTGTAAGAGGGTAGATGGAAAGGAAGGCAAGATCAACATCAACACACACCTTGAAGGGTGGCGAGAGGGTGGAGGAAATGTGAATGAAGGAATACGAGAAGAAATATGATGAATGTTTAGCAGAGGTTGCATTTCAGGCGCATGGAATGGAAGAATGTTTTTGGAAGAAGATGAAGTGGAAGCCTTTGGAAGCTTGAATGTCAACTTCACTTGTTGTTCAACATAAGACTCTCTTAAGAGAGACTTTGGAATCCATATAGCCGTAGGCTTTTCATTTATTTTTGATGATTTAGAGAGAATATCTTCAATGATGGATTTTGGAACCCATACTTGTCTTGTAGTTTTCTTCTTAGATATCTCTTTTGACTTTATGCTTCCATGTCAATTAGAAGAGACATGGTGATCTTTTTTTGATGGATTCTTGTATTGCTTTTTTTTCTTGTATTGAACATTCAAGTTACTTCCAAAAGACTTGGGACTTGTGGAAGAAGGAGGATATGACTGGTTTAGATGGGTGGGTGGATGAAAAGGATTCAAGGGTATGCATCTATGTTAATCTTGAGGAAAGATAGGAGATGGAGGGACGTAAGGACCCAAGATGGAAGACAAATTAGGAGAGTTAGGAGGGGAAAGTGAAAGGACATAAGGGCCCAAAATGGAAGGAAGACATGAAGCCTTTGGTATTGATGGAGGAAGTCCAAGGATAGAAGTGGAAGATGCAAAAGGATAATCAATAAGTTCATCAGCATCTATATGACAACCAAGGACATCAACATTTTTAGAGTGAGTATTAGGATTTGCAATAGGATCATGAACATCTTGAATAGGAGCAACTTCTTTGATAGGATTGTTCAGAGCTTGCAAAGACTCAAGAAGAGTAGAAAGTGGAAGCAAACATGGAATGGTAGAACAAGAAGATGGAAGACTTTGATCTTGACAAGGATCTTTGGATAGCATAAGTGTATCATTTTGCTTTGAATTTTCAATAGGCTTAACATTGGAAGTAATGACACCATTTTTAATAACCTTAATGGAAGTATCATATTTGGAAAGCACAAGTGTAGTAAGGTTATTTTGTTTATCAATAAGCTCAATGATGTGAGTAGTAGCTCGATCTTGCTTAGGAGAAGATTTAAGACATGGTGGAATGAATGAGGAAGGGCATAAAGGATCGAAAGAACCATGAAACAAATGAGAGATATTATGAACATGATTGGATGACATGGAGGGTTCTTGATCTTGATATTTCTTTATGTTCTTTTCTTTTTCATTTTTATAGTCCTCTTGACATGGAGCCACTTCTAAGGACAAGGAAGCAGGTTGGAATTGCATGGAAGATTTTGGAATAGATGGTGAAGGACTAGCTGAAGTGGGCATTGTAGCATATAAAGGCTTAGGCTCTTCAGGTTTAGCATTATTGAAATTATTTGCAGCCAAGTGAAGGTTAGCTTGAGTTTCTTTAAGAGGTAGCCCTTGAGGATAACTATAGGGAACTGCATGAAAAGTATTAGGATCTTTGTTGGATGAAGGATTTGTGATAGATTTGGAAGACTTGGAAGCTTTAGGAAATGTATGGGTATTGGAGGAATTAGGGGATGGAAGGGAACCATCACAAGACAAAGGTTCAACATTAATATGATCTTTCTTGAGAGCGCAACCTTTATTTTCAGTACGAGAACTTTTAGAGGAGAGATTCTTTTGACGTTTGAAATCAGCACGGTAGATTTTCTCTTCCTCAGTAGGAATATTGTATTGTTCGCAAAAATCATCAAAAAATTCTTCAAATTTAGAGTCATATGGATCACCATCACAGTCTACCCAATACGACTCCCCCTTAGAAATCACAAGTGTACCACGAGGATGATGCTTAGGAATAGAAGTTTCATGGGCATCACTACATTGTCCATCATCATAGTCATCATAGGTGGGTGTATCACTCTTTTCGGAAGAGACATCACAAGGACTATCACGTTGCTCTTTATGGTATGTCTTCTGAAGAGAAGTAAGACTCTTGGGAGAAGTAGAAGAAGAACGAGATCGTGAAGAAGAGGAAATTGAAGACTTAGTGGAAGAAGAAGACTTGGATAATGAAGAATGCAAATAATGTTTAGAAGAGTCATGGTAAGATTTGGAAGATGAGGAAGAATGAGAAAACTTAGATGATAAAGAATGTTTAGAAGAAGGAGGTTGTGATATGATCATGTCTATGATCCTAGCAAAGGCATCTGATTTAATCATCTTTTCCTTTATTTTTTCCATAAGTTTATCACCCATGAGATATTTGTAAGGACTATTGGAGGAATAAAGATACTCTTCAAATTGAGCAATGAGTTCAAGATCATCTATTCTCAAGAGAGGTTCCTTAACAAGATAGTTGAAATTCATGGTTCTAGAAGAGGAGGAATCAATCATGGAAGAAATGAATAGAAGAGATGAATAGAAGAGTGTAGACTAGATAATAAGAGGAAAAGAATCAAGAAGAAGAAGAAGAATTTCCCATGGGAATAGAAGACTTCAGAAGAATATGGGAAATGGAGAAGGAAGAAGAAGACTAAGAGTCATCTTGTGTAATTGATACCATAACATTCATTGAGATGTTGAGCAACATGATAGCACCTAGAATCTGACAACTAGAGGTCATTTCCTTTGACTAACTTGGTATCTTGTTGTAACTGACATGAAAGAAAGAAACTCTAGGTGATAAGTCAATCTCTCAAAGTGCCAATGCCAACCTAAGATAATTAAGATTCTCTATTGTCCAAAGAGAAAATGAAAAGATAGAAAATAAAAGGCGTCACCAACACTGTCAAAGAGGTGCTTCAAATCAAAGGGTGAATACCCTTGCACTTTTGAATCAAGAGGTTGGACTTAGCCAAAATTCAAATCAAAATTGAGATATATGAAAAATAATTTGGACAATAGTAGGATCAAAATTCTCCAAGGGTGTAATCAACAATTCTAAAGATAAAATTTTCACTAGGAATAACTCTCTAACTTGACAAATTATTTTCAAGGTAACCTTATAAATCAATTGAAATGATCCCTAGAAGGCTAAAATCATAAATTTGCAGTCAAAATAGGTCTCTAATAGCAAGGTCAGATAACCTACTCAAAGGCCAAGTCGTACTAAAAGCAACTTAATGACTGAAACTAAAGGAACTGCTGAAAATTTCCAAGCGACAAACTCCAGGGAGACCGGGCGATATACTTGTAACTGGGCGATACTTCATCCCTTATCAGGTGACAGACTTGACAAAAGCTAGGCGATAAACACCAGGCAAGTCAGGTGATATAATTCAGAATGATATATCGCGCGATATTTCTCTTAAGTGCAAGCGATATTGATGTTGATTTTGACCAATTTGTGCAAAATTTTGAGTTTTTAAGGTCTAATTTCAAGTTTTCGAATCTGAGGATGAAAATGTTTGATTTCAATCACAAATTTAACAACATTTGGACAGGTTTGCAAATAGTAGGGGATCAAACATGTCTTCAAACACTTGAAACAAGGGCAAAAGCAACCTCGCCAAGACAAACACTTGTGATATCAAAAATAAAATTGCACCCTATGGAAGCTACCGATTGTTTGTATGTTGAGAACGTTTACACTGGTATCACACAATCGAAGACACTTCAAGCAATATCTACCTATAAGACAAGGCTCAATACTTACCAACTTAGCCCACAACTTGATGCTCCCTCACCTCACACCAAGTGGTTGCCCACAAGAGATATTGGCTTTGTCATGGAAGTGTCAAATAACACAACCAAAGGAACACATATGGTGAGTATCTTGGGGTGATCTGGGTTAGTCCACTTGGATCAATCCTTGCACTAAGAAGATAAGCAGCTAAATAAGGTGGCTTCTAACCTAAAGTTCTTAGTAAGGGCTTCCGTTCATAACACCCCTCTTACTCCTCATAAAAGACTAGGACCTCACGACCTCAAGAGTACCTTAAGCATTCTTGCTCAATGCTTTCGCCATGGTCGCAATCCCATGAGCTACTCACATCAACCAAAGATAAGTGTTATGTCTACCAAGGTTTTTAGTGTCCGAGGTAGCCTTGAGATTATAGTGAGTTGGAATAGCCGGCAAAAGGGTTGTCCCCACTTGGGTCGTTCCTCTTGATTGCTCAAGAGTGGGCCCGCTAAAGGATCCTAATGCTAAACAAAGAATGGATTAACTCTTGAGGTTCAAGGTTTTTGGTTCACCACAAGGGTAAAGAGCATACTCCCCTATCTCAAGAATCTCTCCCAAACACACCAAAAAAAGGTTCAATTACCCCCTTGCTTTCAAAATCCCAAGATGGGTCAAGATTTCTGTTTCACCACAAGGGTGAAGAGCATACTCTCCTACCACCTCAAAATTCCTACAACAAGGTATTAAGTGCCTATGGAATGAAACAACTAGTATATGCCGCACTCAATAAAGAAATCAATTGAACAAGAACTTGATTTAGTTTTTATGCTTAGGGCAGCCCTACAAAAACCATTAGTAGCCCTCTTTGACATGCGATTTTGGAAAATATTAAGCAATGAGAGCACCTACAAGCACAACTTGTTAGCTCCACAATGGTTAGCACATCAAAAATTAGATAATATGCAAGTGAAATAGCTAATCAAATGACAAAATCTGAAAATGAAACCATCATGGTTGGATTAGGCTTGGAAAAACCTTTCCAACAATATATAACACTTCAATTTTCAATACCATTTGCAAAAATTTCTTAAAAAATGGGTGCCCGTTTTCCAGAGCACGGATTTGAAAACGCTAAAATTTTCAAAATTTCCAAAAACAGCAAGAAAACTAGCAAATCTAGAAATCTGATAACAAAATTAAACAGAAAATACCAGGCAACATTTAACAGCTCATAGGCATCATCTAAAAACTAGCAAGCGTGATCCAAATTTGCAGAGGCGTGAACAAAATCTGCACAGGCATGATTAAAATCTGCATAGGTGTGAGTGAATCTTGCATAGGCATGAATAAAATCTTTATAGGCATGAATGAAACCTGCTTAGGCATTAATGTAACTGCTTAAGCGTGAATAAAATCGACTTAGGCGTGAATAAAATGTGTATAGGCGTGAACAGAATATGCAGAGGTGTGAGCAGAATATGCAGACGTGTGAACAAAATATGTAGACGCGTGAACATAATGCTCACACACGTGAACAAAATGCTCACAAGTGTGAACAGAATGCTCACAGGTGTGAACAGAATGCCCGCAAGCGGCATTTCACCTATTTGTGCAAAATTAACGAAAAATAAATGACGAAAATAAAGAAAATAAAGAACAAAATAAAACTATTCTACCCCACGGTGGGTGCCAAAAATGTATGGATCAAAAGTGACCACACTTCTATGAACAATTACATGCAAGGTTGCTCAAAGGTGAGGCCTCACAAAGCAGCTCATAGCTCTTTATGCATGGAGTTGCAAGACACTATGATAAAATTGCCCTCAGCTAGAGCTACAAACTTGTGACCTTGCTAGTCAACCACACAATGAGAGATTCATAAAATTCAAGACTATGGCAAGAGTGCCAAAATCCCCAAATTGAATCAAAGTATGCAAATGTAATGCAAACTATATGAGAATGCAAATTACTCTATGAAAATGAAAGTACAATGCAACTATGAAAGGAAATAGAAATGGATTGCAATTCCCCTAATTAAGCTATGTGAACTAAATCTATTGCATAAAAGGAAAATTACTCTAAAATGTCATGATATGCAAACTAATCAAATGAAATATGCAACTAAATGATGAAACCAAATGAAAGGAAGCAAGTCTTCAATGTCTTCAAAGGAGTCTTCAAAGTAAGCTAAAAAACTTGCAGCATAACAATGTCATAAAATTCCAAGATGTGAAAATGAAGGAGAGAGCCCTCCTTTTATAAGAAATGAAAAGGAATTGACCATTGAGATTAAGAGGCAAAAGATCTAATCAACGGTGGAGAAAAATGGAAGCTTGATCCTTGTGCACAAATATCCTCCAATGAGAAAATAGGAGTTGACTTTTATGTCCATATGAGACAAAAAGTATTTTTTCTCTTTTTATAAAATAAGAATGATGCTTTATTTGCGCAACTTAGGATAAGAGGAAAAGGTGGGGGCTTTTTATTTATTAAAAAGGGAGGAAATTCCTTTTAATTAAATAAAAGCTTAGGATAAAATGGTTAGCCCAAGGAAAATAAACGAAAATGATGAAATTAGGATTTGATCAAGAAATTGATATAATTTGAAAAATATTGATTATTGATAAAACTGATTCAGAGATAAATAAATCGAATAAATGGGGCCCAAAGTCTAGGCGACCATTTTCGGGTGCATACACTACCAACCTTCTTACTTGCATGTGTACACTCAAATGATCTATGTCCTTCTTCTCCACAATTTTAAAAAGTTCCTCGAAAACCACCTCTACTATAACCACCTCGGTAGTTATTACCTCTACCTCTAGATGAACTTTCACCTTTCCACTCAGTCTTGCCTTTATCCAGAGTTGTCTTTTCAGGTTCAGATCTACTATTTTCACTATGGGATCTACCTCTTCCTCTAGGGAATCTACCACCTGTACCTCTTTGTCTTTTCTCACGTCTGTTATTCAATTTCTCCTCTGCTTTCAATGCAAATTGATAAGCCTCTTCAATGTTCTCCAATTTGACCAAACCAATTTCTTCTTGGATGGAAAATCTCAAACCATTCAGGTATCTAGCAATTCTTTTCACATCATCTTCATCATGTCCAGAGCTAATATCTAATCTATAGAATTCCTCAGTATATTCTTTTACTGAGCTATCTTTCTGCCTTAAACTTTGCATACGCCTAACTAGGTTAATCTGATAATCACAAGCTAAGAACTTTCCTTTCAATTTATTCACCATTTTACTCCATACTGTGATTTTTTCTTTGCCTTTCCTATTTCTATCCAGCTGCAGATGTTCCCACCACAAGGATGCATGACTTTTCAACTTTGTGCTTGCAATTTTCACCTTCTTTTCCTTAGGTACATTTTCATACTCAAAGTACTTTTCCATCTCAGTGATCCAATCCACCAATTCATCAGAATCTAATTTTCCACCATACTCAGGAGGATTAAAGTGTGGTGTAGACTTCAAACTTGTCAAAGCCTTCAAGAATCTCTCCTCACCCTGATCCATCACAGGTGTAGGTTCTACATCACCTTGTTCCACCTCAATTTCATCATCACTAACATCTTCAAGATGTCTTCCTCTTCTCTGGGCTATTTCAACAGCTTCCAATCTAGCACCAAGCTGTCTCAATATGTCTGCCAATCTTGGATCCGCATCTCACCCCTCATGAACCATCTTTAAAAACCTTTGCAATTGCAGTTCAGATCGCAATCTGCTACCCCACAATAATTCAACCAGGGCTTCACAAGAAGGAACCTTTTAATCTAGATTCACAAACCTAAATCCAGATCTCACCTCGCTCTGATACCACCTCACACAAGGAATGATGGGGGTAGGATCCAAAGGAACGCCCTAACCAGATCCACCTTACAGAACAACACACAAAAGAAACAACACATAAATAGTGAGAGAGAGAATGCAGATGCTTTGTTATATTATCTTCAAATTGATTCATACAACTCAGGCTGTAAGGCCTTCCTGGTTTAAGCTAGATATTACAATCAAGTAAAGAAGTCCTCCAACATGCAAGGATTTGCCAACAATCTCTAATTTTCTATCTTCCATCTTCTATCCCAAAACTGACTCCTAAAACTCTAACCAAACAAATACATTTATACAAGAGGCTACCAAGCCAAGTCGACCTTCAAATCCATAATCAATAGAAGGGACGACTAGATCTAGGTCCACATGCTTCCCAATGATGGATACGAACATTAAATCCATGACCCAAATTAAATGCACAAGTCAGCCTCAAAAGAAATCCAAAACAAACAACTCGATAAGCAAGGAAATCGAGCACCAGACAAGCATCACCGAGCGCCAGGAAAATTCACCAAGTGCTAGAGAGATAACCGACCAACATCGGTAAACAAAGGAAACCGAGAAACACCGAACCAACTCAGTCAAAGCAGGAACCGAGAAATATAAAAAAACTCAAATATGTTTTTGGTGATACAGGATTGCCAAGGACCCGAGATGCTCCTGCATCACACACACACATACACACAAAGTTTGATTACAAAATTGAATCTCTCCTAAGTTTTTTCAATAGTATTCAATATTCATATCCAAAAATACTATCTCTCTCTCTCTCTCTCTCTCTCTGCAATTTTTCTTCCAGTCCTCTATGTATGCATCTCTTGGGAACCACATGGTAAAATGGTTCATTTTGCCCATATGTTACCTTCAGGAGAAGTTACACAGGAAATAACCAATTTTCCTACCAACATTATAACAAATGGTTTATTAAACCAATGTTATAATTTATTTACTTTCTCCTATTAATACTTTATTTATTAATTATTTTAATTTCTAATTCCTGTTAAAATATTTATTAATTAATAGTATTTATTAATTTATTTTTTAAAACAAGGTGGCAAAGCCACTTAATATATGTATATTAACATAATAATAATTTTACACTAATTCAAAAGGATTGTTAGCATGAATGATGATGATAGTCCTATGGGGGAGTATTCTAGTAGTGTTGGAAGCATGTTACAATGATTATGGGTTGCATTCATGACAATGTTTATCATTGATGTCAATATATGTTAATGACTAGTTGTTCACAAGCTTGCAGATAGGTTGGAGAGAATTGTATGGGCTCTGTATAGAGAATTATCACGTGCGAACTTAGTTGAGGACTCTTCATGATGTCTTGGGTCACTGGATGTGATCACACATTTGTACAAGTTGATTTGACATAGTTATGACTAATTTACTGATGACTAGTTTTTAGGAGATTGTGATTCTCACAGAGTTGATTGCAAAACTTTGTGGATAGCACTCATGGTTGTTAACTTGTTTAAGTTACAATATGTGAACATATGTTCGTGTCCAAAAATGGTTTGAGAGCTTATTACGATCATATAGAGTTGTGATTGTACATATGACGTCAACTATGGTGTGTGTATCGGCAAAGACCTATTTGGAAACCGACTTGGAACACATTTTAATTAATGTGATGAGAGAGCTTGATTTACAGATTTGAATGATAAATTGATGTAATTTTTATGTTATAACATTGTAAGAGGTGTCGTGTGTATCTTCACATGGGTCCATTTGTATTTTGTAAATACAATTTATCGTATATAGGCCGACGCAAATTTAATTGTTGTGAGTTGTATATAAGGATTGAAATCCTTAGAAAATAGTGTGTGGCTGCACATGCGAAGTGTAGAGATGAATGTGAGTTTGATGTTGCGATAGGGCACACTCATCTTGGCAATTCAGGGAAGTCGATGCCAGGTACTTGCATAAAATATGAGAATGTACATACACATATAAATATAAACAAGAAATAGTGGGGATCGACCGATCGTGTGGATCTCACAAGAAAGTAACTACGACTTCATCCCTCAACCACGTCAGAAAGGTAAAACAAGCACACTAATCATACACATGCAAGTATGAGGTCAGTAATATCATAAACATCATATACATAACGTCAAATCTATCTGAGGATTTATAGAAACATGAAAAGTGGCCTAAAAGAGTCTGGTCAATTAAACTAAAAAGTAAACTATGGGAGGGGTGTTACAAACTACATAATCTCAATGCACGATATTGAAAAATGAAAGAAGTCATCATGAAGATCGATGATATGTGTGTCATAAGGAGTTTCAAGGCATTATCGGGAGGGTTTATATTGCAATGTTTTCCATTTTACATTAGAAGTATGCAACAATTAAAAGGATAAAAAATGTTATTTCATAACAAAAAAGATAAGGTGGCATTCTTCTACTTATGGAGACTAGAATCAACATTTAGCTTAATGTTTTAATTAAGTTTAAACTAATTAATTTTAATTGTAATTATAATAAAATAAAATGGTTTAATAATATAATATAAATTTAATTATTTAAATTTTGAACAATAATATATTATTAAATTATATTATAAAATTTATTTATATTATTACCCCGAAGGGTTTCCTTATATGAAAGACATTTGCCTGGGCTAGCCGATCGATGGCTATCTCTTACTCCGTATGCATGCAAGATGATTGAATGCATCGTGTCAGTTTATTTTGTCATTTGTAATTGGCTAAAAAAATGCAGGATAGGTGGCATCAACAAAGGTCTATTTATCATCTATGATTGGTTATGTCCTGAAGTTAACCCTCGTGAAGTTAACCCTAGTGAAGTTAACCGCTAGCCTTAAATGAGGGCAAAAACTGAGCCGTTCCTGTACTAGAAAGGCTACAGTGTCAGAGGCCTACTTGTCGTGTCCAGAAAACAAATCAACAACTATCAAAATTATCTCAGAACATTAATTATTATCTAGTCAGGAAATTGGCAATGACATATTTTGGATCTTTAACATTTAAAGTTGCAGATGCAGAGCAATATACCTTCCACGAACAAATAAACACTCGCTCGCATTGAATTTCCAAGTGAGTAAAAGGTGCAGTTATGAAAGATTATAGAACAATGCTCTGTGAATGGAGTTTTCCCTACTTCTCCCGCCTTATCCACCTCTAGATTGCTTTATTCGCTTCTCTCTACTTTTGTCTTTCTCTATTGAGTCATCTACAAACAAGGAATGAGTGGAAGAAACTCTTCTCTAGTTATTTTCCACACCAAGGGCATTATCTTTGAGGAAAAATTATATTAAACTAAGCAACCCAATTCTACTATCCGAAAGTGTACAAGAGTTCAACTTATCAAGAATGGAAGAAGGATTTGCTTCTGCCAGAGGTAATAAAATTTGACCTATCAAATATGATCACGGTAATGCAGATGTGATTACATCATACAAATATGTATTTTATTTAAAGACAAAGCAAGATATCCCTGCATCCCATTTGGATAGATACACAGTCGTCACCTGCAGAGTGAAAATATTAAAATGCTATCTTCATTTGATAAAAGCAGTAAGAAATAGGTATAGTTATATGGGCCATAATTTACTTAAAAGAAGATTGAAATATGTGGAATTGTGATTACAAAGCCAGTAGTGGAATGATGAATTTCCACGTCCTGAGAATTCTAGAGATGTATACCATCTGTGTTAGGGCTGTTTGTGGGCGACGAGAGAGTGACATTTGAGAAACTAACAGAAGAATAACTGTCAAACTTAAGGTGGCATTGTGGACTGTTTTGAATCGTTATGTCCCGAACAGTCACATTATAACTTCCATACAATCTCAAAGCCTACAATTTTTTCAAGAAAAAAAGAACAAAAGGGTATGATTGAAAATAGATCATCCAGATTTATGGAGAGAATAATTTCCTTTGTTAATAAGCTGTCAAAAATCCAAAAGAATGAATCAAAGTAATGGTTGCTAGGTGATTTCTGAGAGCTCACATTGTAGGGTGTTGAATATTCCACAATATATTGGTTGCTCCACAATTACCTTCCCCTGGAAGGTTTTCCTTGGATTTGCCCAGTTTGTGTGTTCAGCTTCAAATGTTATTGTTCTTCAAATTGATGCCTTCCTTAATGTTGTAATCGATGCAAATAATCTTCTTTGATGGGTTGATGGACCACAACAATGAATGCCCCTCTCTCTAAGGATGACCACGTATGCATTTTAGAGGCGTGTGGAGCTTGGGCAGCATACCAAGTTGGTACTACGCATTGGGCACATCTAGAGGTGTATCTAGACTTTCGAGGCAGTTGTCACTCACTGCAAAAAGTTTCAAAAATCTCATCCACACATGCCTTGGGGAAAACCTTTGGGAAAGTAGCTAGTGAGGTACTTTTCTGAATCTCCAACCTCAGAGAAGGAAAACTGAAAGTAGCTAGTGAGGCACTTTTTCAAAAACCTGACTTCAGCAGAGAAAAACAAATAAAAGTCTAAGGCATGGGTGTGGAAAGTTAGATTTGTAACGAAGGAGAAGCATATCCAAATTTTTTGACACAAGCAAGGAAATGCTCGAAAGTTGAAGGCAAAAACAAAAGTTGAAGTTTGAACTCAAAGAACGTAAAGGTAACAATTTCGGAAAGCATAGAAAGTCTATTTCCTTAAAGACACAAAATAATTAATTTTGAGAATGCTATTAATACAATAATATTATTTTTCCAATAAGGTCAAATAGGTAGTACGAAAACTGATCAGCTAGAATGGTTTTTTACTCAATGGTTATTGTACAAAGGTGAAAACTGAATGTCTCTTGCTTTTCCTTTTATTACTTTTTGAATTTTAGTATGCTCATTAATTTGTCAGATTGTTAATATATCTTAATTGAATTTAAGTTTTTATTTTTAATAGTTTTGATTCAATTTTATTTTTTTTTAAATTAAGATTATTTGTATGAATTTTTTTTTAAATGTCTTTAAATTTAGATTTATATAGATATATAAGATTTTGAAGGATGATAATGTAAAATTTAGGGTTTAAATTTTAATATTTAATTAATGTTAGAGTTTAGGATTGCAAATTTAAAGATTAATCTTATATAAAAATTAGGTCAAATTTTGTAAGAAAAAAAAGTTCTTTTTAAATTT